>SNVD02004909.1:0-21388 GCA_013180625.2 Boswellia sacra
TTTGCTCTTCAGAAACGCCGGTTGGCTTCATACTTGAGCATACCACATGAAATTCTTTGAGGTGTTTGTTCGGATCCTCTCCTGCAAAACCATGAAATGTAGGCAAGAGATGAATCAGTCCAGATTTAAGTTCAAATAAAATCTATCTCAAAATTGGTGCTTATGCATAGCGGTTGTTGATCAATAATTGGAGCCGCTAACTCCTTAAGAGTCTGATCGTTTTCCATCGCTATTGCTTCCGATTCAGATTTGATTGAACTGCAAGAAGATGGGAGGGAAGTATGTCGTGCAAGGTCAAATTCTGGAGGTGGAGTTGAAATTGAACGTTTTAGTCTTAAATTCGAGGATTGGAGAAACTCTTAATTCTCTTAAGTCGCTGATCCGCTTCTTCCTCGGACATAAAAGCCTAAACACAAACAATCAGGAAATAACACTCAAGAATCAGTAGTAAAAACAGAATAACAAATTGATTAGAAAATCAATCCCCGGCAACGGCGCCAAAAACTTGATGCGTTCGAAACTAGCAAGTATACTAGTCGCACAAGTAATAGAGTGATAAGTAGATATCGTTCCCACGAGGATTGATTCTAATTGAATTTGTTATTTTCCAGCAATAATAAACTAAACAGGGGGGGTTTTGTTGATTGATTAACTAACCTTAATACGAAAGCAAATGAAGAATAACACAAAGCAAAGTTAAATGGAGTGAAAAATCAATGAGAGACACTTGGTTAATAGTTCATTCTCTGCCACAAGATATGAATTTGTGAATTAACATCGAATTGTAATCCAATTACAGCATTGAAGTTATCAACCGTAGATAACAACAAGCTCTGTTATCCCAATCTTTCCTTACTTTGTTGTTAAATAAAACAATCTCTTTATTTAATCTCTATCCATTAAACAACCTAGAACAAGCTCTCTAAGTTTAATTCAATAGAAGCATTACGATGAGAAAGATAGTTTGATCTAAGCAATAATCACACAAGTTCGGATTATTTAACCTAGGTTGTATTTTCCAATTGCAATCTCTGATCACAATTTTGCTACTACTGATTGGAAATTCATGACAATTACAGATCAAGATTTCTAATCTAGCAATAGACAACAACAGATTATATTCAGTTGGCCATTCCAAATACAATCAGTAAGCAATCATAAGCATTAGATATGGGAAAATACAAGCAACTTCAATTAGAGAATTGGATAACAATTTCTTACACAATCAACTCACAAAATCCATATCCAGGGCTTTGAAATCACCCTTAACCAATTCAGATTTAGTTACACATATTCAATCAGAATAACAAATACAATACAGAGAAATTCCAGAATTGAAAAGGAAAGAAAGAACTTAGCAAATTCTTTGAAATCTTCTTTGTAGATGAATCTTCTTGGAATTGTAGTTCCTCCTCTTTCCAAATCTTCTTTCTCCTTCAAGAACTCCAAGGGATGAGAGAAATCCAGAAATGCAGCCTCCTCCCACGTTTTCCCCCTTTCAAGTTATGAAAATAAAACCCTAAAATGTGTTTAAATACTCTGCTACAGTAACCTGCTACAGTGTCCCGTATTATACATGCTACAGTGATTTGTGGAATTACATTTCTATACTTCTCACACTGTTTTGATTACACCTTTTGGTACACTGAATGGATTTATAAACCGTAAATTTCTCTAGAAAATAGACTTCGAGAGCTTTCCAACGATATATAATATGTCATCGGGTTCATTGTATATCAATACAATTAAATCCGAGAAGATGGTTGACTAGCAGAGGTGAAAATGAAGGGTTTTCCTCCATTTTTGTGCAACTTGCTCCAAAACTCCTACAAACATCAAAACCACACAAAAACATAAAAATACCAAGGAATATAGCAAAGAAACATGGACGAATTGATATGAAAATGATATATAAATAGACACTTATCATCATCCCTTCTCCCTCTTGAAGACGCCGTTGAGAATTTGAGAAGTTTTTTCTAGTTTAAAGATTTTTAGGCATTCTATTACTTTAAACCCAGAAAGGATATGTCTTGAGAGCAATCCTCTCTTCTCTCTCCTATTTTCTTGTTCACTTTTCTTGCTTAGAATTAAGCATGATTAGGGTTTATTTTGTTTAGAATAAGCATGTTTAGGATTTATTTTAATGCTTAAAAGCATGTTTAGGTTTTTATGAATTGTTTAACCCTTTTGCTTGTTTTGCGAGATGGATAAGCGTGTTGACGTAAGTCTGCTTTTCCTTCTTTATTAGAAACATGTTTATGAATTTATTTTCTTTGTAAATGCTTAGAATCATGCTTAGCAGCACATGTCTAGAATTATGCTTAAGAGCACATGATTAGAATTATGCTAGGAGAACTTATGATTGCTTTGATATCTGCTAAGAAATAGCGTAGAATAGGTAAGAATTACCACATTATCCCTTGAATGCTTTGATTCGGCTAGAAGAGCCTTGTTTGATTTCAATTGTTTGAATTAGGCTAGAAATGTTGTGGTTAGGCTAGAATATGCCATGATAACCATGCTTAGGCTAGAAATGCCATGATCCTTAATGAATTGATATGAATTACGCTAAAATAGCAATTGCCATGATAGACTTATCAAATCTAGGTCAAAGTGCCATGATATTAGATTATGGCCTTGTATTGAATTTTAATTAATTGATTTATTATTGAATATGTCATGATAAGTAGTGCTATTGTATGATGCCATGAAGTGGTAGTGGACTCACATTAATGGTGAGAGACCATCACTTATAAGTGGATGAATGTATACTTTATAGAATTTATTTTAATGTTGAAGAATAAAGCAATGTAATCCTCTTCCCCTTCCCCCATGTCTAAAGGAAATGCAATCTATTCTCCTCCCTCTTTCTATGAATGAATATACTACTATTTTGGTTGAATATACCTCACATGGTTAATTAAGATAAAACTTGAAATGTGTGCGTAAAACGAACAATCTTAAGTGGACTGTAAGTTAATATGAGATATTTTTACTTGATATACCCTAGCGGAGGTTGGATTTTGACCCGGGTGGGTCGAATGACTCGCACATAACTTCCTGAATCTATTTCTAAAGGGATGATGGTAGTTTAGGTCCTAAAGTGAGGGATCAAATTACCCTATTTCATTCCCAATTGAATAATTGGGTGGCACTCCATCTCTCTAGACGTACCCGTGGCTCGTTTGTATTCCTTTAAGTCTCAAAAGAGGCTTTGTCGTGGTCACAAATGGTTTGGCAGGATGAAAGTTTCGTTCACAGGGTCATCATCTTAGCCTATATTGATCAATGATGATCAGGAAAGTGTTGGTAGCAAAAGAGTAATAGGAATTTGGGACAAGATTCCCATGAAAGAGCCTCTCTATGATTTCTAGAAGAGTTTTGATGAAGAAGATGTTGAAGTAAAAAATTGTGAGAAGGAAGAAGAGGTCAAAGGAGTGGCCAGGAGTGGACTCTTCTATCTAGAGACGAAAGCTGAAGAAAACAACAAGAAGGATGTGGGAGAAAAGAAGGCTAATGAAAATAAAGAAGAAAAGAAGGAAGAGGATGATATAGTCCTTAATGTTACGGCCTACCCAATTTGCTTGTTAGAGTGGCCCAAATGTGCATAAGGCTTGACCTAGCTTCCAAAAAGCTTGCAAGCCCAAGCCCATCTTCTAGAATTCTCTAGCAAGCCAAGTTTCTAGAATTCTCTCTTGTACATATCTACTCTTGCACATATCTAGATATTTTAGTAGATGATTCTAGATAGTGAATTAGGACTCTTAGATGCATTAGATCTTAGCCATTCATTTGAGAGGTGGTTCACTATAAAAACCCCTCCAAGGCTCATTTGTAAATCATCCAAGCAAATCTAAGCAACCAAGCATTGTAAAGCTTTCTTGTGTAAGACAGAGCTCTCTTACTTAGCAATACTTGTCTCCATCTTCCATCTCTTCTCTTCTTGCCTACAAAGCTCTTTGGCTTAATGATCCTCTCTTCTCCTTGAGCGAGAAGGCAAATCACTAGGCTTACTTAGCAACTTTTGAGTTTAAGTTGCCTAAGTGTCGCATAAGCGTGCTGTACAAACCTCTAAGCTCGTGACAGTTGGCATCAGAGCACAGTTTGAGCACAAGAGCATGGCATCCGACATTGAAGTGACCATGGAGGAGCAAGTTCATGGACGAGAGGAGCAACCTCAACCTAAGCCACGCCCACAAGGAAAACGTGGTAAGTCTAAAACTTTGCTCGTAGAAGCCTTGGAGCCTCATGTTGCTAGCATAGAACAAGCTATCTCGAGGATGGATAATGCTATTGAAGGCCTCTCCGACCGTCTCTAAGGCCTAGAGATGGATTATGGAGAGATCACTTAAGCCACGAAGTCCAACATCCTTGAGTTTGACAAAGCTTATGAAAAGGAGCTTCACAACATTATATGAGAGCTCATGGGCTTGCGAACCTTTGTGGAGCATGAGTTGTGAGCAATCCGTGTGGAAGTGAAGAAAACTAGCACGGGATGGGAGAAGCATCAATGTGATCGTGCTAACCCGTCTTACATAAGTGGGCTAAACACCATGGACATGCCTACTCCCGCCACATACAATGGCACTCGCAATGCCACGGAAGTTGAAAACTTCCTATTCGGCTTGGAGCAATACTTCGAAGCCAAACGTGTCCATGATGATGCTTCGAGGATCGGCATTCCTACGAGATGTAGCCCAATTATGGTGGCGTCGAAAGTATGGCGACACGGGTAGAGGCATCTTCTCCCTTTGCATATAGGAGGACTTCAAGAGAGAACTTCGGAAGCACTTCTCTCCTAACAATGCTGAAAAAGAGGCAAGGGGCCGCCTTCATCGATTGAAGCAAAGCGGCACCATTTGGGAGTATATCAAAGAGTTCACTACCATCATCCTAGAGATTGGTGACATATCCGAAAAGGACTCTCTCTTCTACTTCCTTGATGGTCTCAAGGATTGGGCGAGGGTTAAGCTTGAAAGGCGCGATGTGCAAAATCATGATGATGCCATAGCCATAGCTAAATCCCTTATAGACTACACCTCCCAATTCAAGGAAAGGAAGGCCAGCCATGGAAAAGGTGTGGGAGAGCAGAATACCAAGAAGGACCATACTCAAAAGGAAGTTGGTACACGTAAACCATCCGGGGGAGACAAGCGTGACACACCAAACAAAGGTAAGTTCGACACCCCTAAACCCAAAAGTCCTTACTTAATTTGTGATGGTCCTCATTGGGTGCGTGATTACCCAAAGAGGAAGACCCTCAATGCCCTAGTCACTAAATATGAGGGCGTACAAAATGAGGAGCCACAAGCGGGGATGAGTTCTCTCTGCACCATTGGCACACTTAAAAGACCCACCCATTTTCAAAAGGGTCTAATGTATGTGAGCGCCACAATCAACGGCAAGGATGTGTGTGCGATCCTTGATACGGGAGCCATGCACAACTTCATCTCCATGGAAGAGGCCAAACGGTGTGGCCTCAAATATACCAATGGAGGAGGTACCATCAAGGCGGTAAACTCACCTGCCAAGGCAATATTGGGAGTGTCCAAGGCAACATCCGTGCAACTTGGCACAAGGAATGGTAAGCTTGATTTCTCCATCGTCCCCATGAATGACTTTCAAGTAGTGCTAGGCATGGAGTTCTTCGACCAAGTCCACGCTTTCCCCATACCAGGCTCTAACTCTCTTAGCATCCTCGATGGGAGTCAATCATGCATGGTTATGGCAGAACGTGTAGCAAAAGTTGAGAACAAGATGCTATCTGCGCTACAATTCAAACGGGGGATGAAGAAGGATCCAAGTTTCCTTGCCACTGTTTGAGAAATAAACGATGGAGAGGATATCACCATTTCCAAGGACCCATTGCCAAGACGAGTTCAAGCTGCTCTTGAGGAATACAAGGACATCATGCCTGAAGAACTTCTAAAGAAGTTGCCTCCACGACATGAAGTAGATCACCAAATCGAGTTGGAGCTCGGTGCCAAGCCTCCAGCCATGGCGCTTTACCGCATGGCGCCACTCGAACTTGCGGAGTTGAAGAAACAACTCTAAGACTTGCTCGATGCAGGCTACGTCCAGCCCTTGAAAGCTCCATATGGTGCACCTGTCCTCTTCCAAAAGAAGAAGGATGGATCTCTCCGCATGTGCATCGATTATCGGACGCTTAACAAGGTAACAATCAAGAACAAGTACCTGATACCTTTGATTGCAGAATTATTCGACCAACTTGGGAAGGCTTGATACTTCACCAAGCTTGATTTGAGATCGGGGTACTACCAAGTGCGCATTGCCAAGGGTGATGAACCAAAGACTGCGTGTGTGATAAGGTATGGTGCTTATGAATTTCTTGTCATGCCATTTGGCCTCACCAATGCACCCGCAACATTCTGTACCCTCATGAACAAGCTCTTCCATCCCTATCTTGATCGGTTCGTGGTAGTCTACTTGGACGACATTGTCATTCATAGCACAACTCTTGAAGTGCATGTGCAACATCTTTAACAAGTCTTCCAAGTTCTTTGTGATAATGAACTCTACGTCAAGAAAGAAAAATGCTCCTGTGCTAAACAAGAGGTATAGTTCCTTGGCCACCGAATACTGGATGGGAAGCTTATGATGGACCAAGCGAAGGTGAAAGCCATTTGAGAATGGGAGCCTCCTACCAAGGTATCGGAGCTACGTTTATTCTTTGGGCTGGTTAACTATTATAGGCGGTTTATCAAGGGCTACTCAGCCAAAGTCGCCCCACTCACGGATCTTCTCAAGAAGAACCGCACATGGCACTGGTTCGAAGAGTGCCAACATGCCTTCAAAGGTTTGAAGAACCGGTGTTGGTGCTACCCGACCACACTAAGCCATTCGAGATGCACACGGACGCCTCTGACTTTACCATAGGGGGAGTTCTCATGCAAGAAGGGCACTCCATTGCGTATGAGAGCCACAAACTCAATGACACAGAGTGACGACACATGGTCGAAGAGAAGGAAATGACCGCCATCATTGCCTACGGGTTTGGCGACACTACTTGCTCGGATCATACTTCATCATCAAGACCGATAATGTGGCCACAAGTTATTTTCAAACACAAAAGAAGCTGAGCCCCAAACAAGCACGATGGCAAACTTCTTGGCTGAGTTCGACTATAGGCTCGAGTACAAAGCGGGTAAGGCAAACGTTATGGCCGACGCCGTAAGTCGCAAGGAGAAACTTGCCACTCTAAGCATGAGTCATCCACAAAGTGTGCTTGTTGACTGCATCAAAGAAGGCTTAGAGCATGATCCCATAGCCAAAAATCTCTTGAAGTTAGTGTTAGCCCTAAGGCTACATGATAATTTTGATGATAACAATACACATTGATTCATTGTGATTTACTAACATATTTATTTATGTGCAAGAGTGATAGGTGTCTATTTATGTATTACTTTTATATCAATTCGTCCATGTTTCTTTGCTATATTCCGTGATATTTTTATGTTTTTGTGTGTTTTGATGTTTGTAGGAGTTTTGGAGCAACTTGCACAAAAATGGAGTAAAACCCTTCATTTTCACCTCAGCTAGTCAGTGATCTTCTCGGATTTAATTGTATTGATATACAATGAACCCGATGACATGTTATATACCGTTGGAAAGCTCTCGAAGTCTATTTTCTGGAGAAATTTACGGTTTATAAATCCATTCAGTGTACCAAAAGTTGTAATCAAAACAGTGTGAGATGTATAGAAATATAATTCCACAAGCACTGTAGCATGTATAATACGGGGCACTGTAGCAAGTCACTGTAGCAGAGTATTTAAACACATTTTAGGGTTTTATTTTCATAACTTGAAGAGGGGAGAACGTGGTGGAGGCTGCAGCTCTGGAATTCTTTCATCTCTTGGAGTTCTTGAAGGAGAAAGGAAGCTTGGAAAGAGGAAGAACTACAATCCAAAGAGAATTACATCAAATTTGCTAAGTTTTTCCCTTCCCTTTCATTTTCTGGAATGTCTCCATGTTGTATTGTATTTACCACGTTCTTAAACATGTGTAACTGAATCTGAATTGGTTGAGGGTGATTTCAAAGCCTTGATATGGTTTTTGTGAAGTTGATTGTGCAAGAAGTTGTTATCCAATTCTCTAATTGAAGTTGCTTGTATTTTCTCATGTTTAATGCTTATGATTACTTGCTGATTGTATTTGGGTGGCCAACTGAATATACTCTGGATATTGTCTATTGCTAGATTAGAAATCTTGATCCGTAATTGTCTTGAATTTCTAATCATTAGTAGCAAAATTGTGATCAGAGATTGCAATTGGAGAATACAACCTAAGTTAAATAATCCGAGCTTGTGTGTTTATTGCTTAGATCAATCTGTCTTTCTTTTCATAATGCATCCATGAATTAAATTTAGAGAGATTGTTCTAGGTTGTTTAATGGATAGAGATTAAGTAAAGAGCCTATTTTATTAACAACAAAGTAAGGAAAGATTGGGATAACAGAGCTTGTTGTTATCTACGGTTGATAACTTCAATGCTGTAATTGGATGACAATTCTACGATTAATTCGCAAATCCATATCTTATGGTAGAGAAGGATCCCTTAACCAGCTTTCTCTCATTGATTTTTCATTCGAATTAACTTTCTGTTTTGTTATTCTTCGTTTGCATTATTATTTCACTTAGTTAATCAATCAACAAAACCCCCCCCATTTACTCTATTTTTGCTTTCGAATAACAAATTTAATTAGAATCAATCCTCGTGGGAACGATATCTTACTTATCACTTTATTACTTGTGCGACTAGTATACTTGCTAGTTTCGAACGCATCAAGTTTTTGGCGCCGTTTCCGGGGATTGATTTTCTAATCTATTTGTTATTTTGTTTTCATTGTTGATTCATATTTTCTTTGTTTTTCTTTTCTGATTGTTTGTGTTTAGACAACATGGCAGTAAACTTCTATCAATTCAGTAGCGGATTTGAGCCACAAGTACCATTGAGAGTAAATGAGGTAAGCACTCCGAACATTGAACAACAACTTTCTGAGCTAACCTCTCTTGTGGAAAACATGGCTGTATGAGATATGCAAAAATCTTATGAATGTGGGATATATTCTACGATGGAGCATCCAATCGACATGTATCCAACTTTACAAGAAGAATATAGGAACAAGCCAATGCCATGGGTGGATTTCCAGGACAAACGAGGCAATGGTATGATCCTTTCTCTAGCACTTACAATGTTGGATGGGAAGATTAACATAATTTCAGTTACTGGAATCATCAACCAATCACTCCAAATGTGATACCAAATCGGCCATAAGGTTTCAATCAACCTAGAGTGCAGCAACCTTTTCAAATGCAACCACCACCAATGCCACATCCAGCACTGCAACCAGCGTCACAAAACTCAGGTATGTCTCTCCAGGACATTGTTAATGCACTTGCCACTAACACAATGCAATTCCAGCAGAAAACTGGGGCAAGTATCCAAAACCTGGCAAATCAAATGGGACAATTGGCTACTAGCATGAGCAAATTCGAGGGCCAAGAATCAGAAAAATTATCTTGTCAAACGGTGATCAATCCAAGAGAGAATTCTTGTGCGATAACTTTGCAAAATGAAGAGCAATTAGATGTCCTGCCAAAGAAATCACAACTGATGAGGAGTGACACCACTTCATCATGACAAAACTTGGACTTCTCAGGTAAATCTGCTCACTCCCATTCTCATATGTTACTCCTCCACCATTTCCTAGCAGATTTGCACAATTGAAGAAGGAGGAACAAGAACAAGAAATCCTGGAAACTTCTCACAAAATCGAGGTAAATATACCACTTCTGGATGCTATCGAGCAAGTACCTGGTTGTACAAAATTTCTCAAGGAGTTATGCACCAACAAGAGAAAGTTGAAGGGAAATGAGAAAGTAAGTGGGGGGGAAAATGTTTCGGCTGTACTACAAAGAAAAATTCCTCCGAAATGCAATGAGTCAGGTTTACGTTCACCATTACATGCACCATTGGTAAAACTAAGTTTGAAGGAACTACGTTAGATTTAGAAGCATTTATTAACATCATGCCATATTCTATTTATGCTTCTTTAAATCTTGGACCTTTTGCGGAAACTGATATTACCATTCAACTTACCAAAAGTGTTGTGGAAGATGTGCCTGTGCAGGTGAATCAATTGGTTTTCCCAGCAAACTTCTATGTCCTTGAAATAGAGGATGAGACATCCCCTAATCCAACACCGATTCTTTTAGGGAGACCATTCTTGAAAACTGCTACCAAGATTGATGTTCATGATGGCACCTCTCACCATTGGAATTCGAAATTTTTTCAGGCTAAAACCAACGGGATTAGTTTCATATTTTTGAGGCAATGAGGTACTCTAATGACTTTACATATGTTTTTGCAGTTGACGTTATTGATTATTTGCCAAAACAATGTTTTGAGTTAACTCGCAAGAATGGAGTGGATGTTGCTATTAGTGAACACATAAGGATAGAAAGTTTCAAAGAACCAAGAAAGCTGATACAAGTGTCTAAAGAAGTGGAGGAAGCTGTGACAAGCTTTGATGAGACTATAGCTATCACCACAAATAGGTATGATGTTTCGTACATTGAATTGCCTTTATCTAATGAGAAACTTCTTCCTTCTGTGATGAAAGCAATACCTTGGAGCTTAAGTCACTTCCAGATCATTTGAATTATGGATTCTTGGGTGAGAATGATACTTTGCGAGTTACAATGGAAATGGGCCTTGCACGAATACAAGAAGATAAACTCGCCCGAATACTTACAGATCACAAAATAGCTATTGAGTGGACAATTGGTTGAATCAAGGCCCATCCATATGCATGGACCGTATCTTGTTAGAAGAGGGATCCAAGGCCCATTAGATAAGCACAAGGAAATTGGATCCTCCCATGATGGAACCAACGTTAGGCTGAGGACGTTAAACCAAGCGCTTATTGGGAGGCAAACCAATGTTTTTGAAAAATAAATAAATAAAATAAAATAAAATAAGGTAATAATGATCGATTTTTATGTCTCGAGGAGATTCCATTCGTAGGCCATCAAATTGATCAGGTTTTATCTCTCTTTGCCATCTGTCTTATTTGTTTTTATATTTTTTTACTTGTTTTTTACTTTTGTTTGCTATTGTGTTGTTATCTCTTTTATGTGTCTTTAGTTTCATTTCTGCTATTTTCTTTTCCTTCCTTTTGTTTAATTTGATTATTTCGTACTTCGAATTCATTTGTGCAGCAACTTGAGGAAACATTCAAACGGGAGTTGAAGCCATTGTTCGAAGGTTTAAAACGTGCATATCTGGAAGAAGAACAAACTCAATCGTATTATCGGTAATATCTTTCCTTTTCTTCTCTTCAATGGATGCTGATATCTTTCTATCGAACCTTCGTAAATATTTTCCTTCACTTCCTCAAAATGCTGTGTTTAAAATTTATAAAGTACGGATGACTAGACTTTGGGCGTTGATGCTCCTAAATGTGCATGCTGATATCCGATGGCTTATCGAAGCCAAGGTGAGATTGTCCGGTGAGCCGGACATTAATCTCGCAAAATACATGCCTGGTCTAGGAAAGAGATACTACGCCAAGAGTCGAAGAGCGAAAAGGTTACAAGTATGTTATAAATGTGCTAGATGGAATTGTAACCAGACTTGTCGTTCATTAGGGTTTGCGTCCAGGAATAGAGAAGATAAACTTTCATTTATTAAGAATGGTTTGAGTAATGAGTCGCTGGATAATGTTTTGTTAACTCTCGAGTCACTTCTTGTGGACTTGTTCAGCGTGAATTGCTTAATCTATGGACACAATTTCGTGATGAATTGCAGTGTTATAGTCTAGGGATCTGACTAAAAACGACCCTGTTTGCCAGTTTATAAGAAAACTGGATGGGAAGCAAATCCCCGACTCATAGAAGGCGTTTTAGCCGTTACTGGACGTTAAACCAGAGGAAGATGTGAGCCACAATCACAACTACTTGTATATTTGAATGTGTGTTGTTGTTGTCGAATTTTATTTCTTTCTGGTTTCGTTTGATCTGATTATCAATGTTGTTTTTGTGTTGTTGTTGTTTGTTGATTTTGTTTGTTTTAATTTCAAGTTTTCTTTTTGACAAACCAGATTACTACCCCATGATATAAGCACACGTGGAAGACAAGTGTGGAGGTTTTGTCAACCTCCGCCGAAAGTATATCTTTAATTTTCATGCTTCACGTGGGAGACAAGTGTGGCGGTTTTTTTCAAACCCCACCGAAAGTTTATCTCCATTTTTCCTGCACACGTGGGCGACAAGTGTGGAGGTTTTGTCAAACCCCACCGAAAGCATATCCATTTTTTCAAATCTTGGGGCGATAAATCTGCATCGAGCAACCCCCACCGAAAGTATGTCCCCATGTGTCAAAATTTGAGAGGTTTATGGGTGTATATATACATTCTGCATATCTTCATATGTCATTCCATAACCTGTCTTGCAATTGAAAAGCATAATATCTAATGTGTCTTACACAAGATTAGAGCACTTGTAGAAATGGAGAAAACACCAATTCGGCGATTCCGCAATATATGCATATTTTGCGGATCGCAATTTGGTAAAGATGGAG
The DNA here is from genome assembly GCA_013180625.2 of Boswellia sacra. NCBI lineage: Eukaryota > Viridiplantae > Streptophyta > Magnoliopsida > Sapindales > Burseraceae > Boswellia > Boswellia sacra. The sequence continues at coordinate 12,607 of SNVD02004909.1, forward strand.
AGTTTACCACAGCAGCTCTTGATCTTGGTAGGACATTAGCTGCGAGGGGTATTCATTTGATTTATGGAGGGGGTAGTCTTGGGTTAAGGGGGTGTGTGTCGACAGCTGCATCCTTGGGAGGAAGTAAAGTTCTCGGCATTATCCCTAAACCATCAGCTGTGCGAGATATCATAGGCAACACAATCGGGGAAGAGTTACAAGTCTCTAGCATGCATGAGCGTATTGCACATGTGGTTGTTAAGTCCGATGCATTTATAGCTTTACCCGGTGGTTATGGCACATTAGAGGTGATATTTCAAATCGCCTCTTGGGCACAGCTAAACATCCATAAAAAACCCATTGGTTTGTTAAATGTCAATAACGTTTTTGATGGTTTGTTGTCTTTTCTTGATCAAGCTGTAGAAAAAAATTTTATCTCACCATCAGCGAGGCAAATCCTTGTTACAGCTTCAACGGCAGGGGAGTTAATTGACAAACTACAAGAATTCGTCTATTCGCCTGATCCAACAACAGATCGGATTGATTGGTTTGGAGAAGGCAATAAGAGGCGTAAACTGGATTTAACACTCCATCTGTAATCTATATTTGCTGGTTTGCTTCGTTTTTGTTTGCTTTCTTTTTATTGTGTTTATTTGAAGTTTTTCATGTTATTTATTTTGAGATTTTTCAGGTTGTTTCTTTCCTCCCATGTAATATTTTCTAATCTTGGTTTTTAGAGTGGTGGCTTAAAAAGTTTTAAGTCCTCTTGAAATGCATTATGGATCTCTTTAATCTATAATGGCTGAATAAGGAGGCTAACTTCTAAACTTTTTAGGCCCATTCTAACTGACTTGTTTTTGTTTGCTGGCTTGTTGGACTTTGTTATTTTATGAGTAAGTTTAGTTATGTGTAATTTAGAGTTGTTGTGTGTTTTTGTCTTTATCAGTTTCGATTCGAAAAAAAAAACATTGTGGAAAAACCTGAGAATGGCAGAATATGGGGTTTTTTTAACTCTTGAAACGCATTCTCTCTCAATAAATCTGTAGTTTGTTTATTTCATGTTGTTTGAAGTGTCTTGTTTCTTGTTTTGTTCTTTCATAATAAAGGTATATAGGCTGGAAACCGTAAGTCTGCGGGCTACTGGTCCTAAGGATTGTTGAAATATACAATCTTGACTCAGGTGTAACAACGCCACGTACCTCTTTTCTTGCATTTTGTGGGTCGATGATAAGATAATGATTGAATTAGGAATAACTCTTGGAAAATGATAAATGATGCATGGATCTTTGTGCTTGAAATGTTAATTAGTTTTTGCTTTACCTGTGATTCCTTGCACAAAATTGAGCACCGAGCCATTATCACTGAGTTATTTGTTTACTTAGAGAAAGTTTATGTAATTTAAGTGTTTCTCCAGATTTCAATGAATTCTAGAACTTGTTTGATGGTCACTCGAGGCGAAATCCTAGACTGTGCAACATTGGGGAAATGATTTAGGCCCTCTTTGGACCGTTTGAGCCTTAAGAGCCAACCTTGATTAAAATTGATCCCTAGTTACCCCTTTGAGCCTCTGAAAACCTTTTTCTTTGTTAACTCACTAAAAGATTTCTTAACCTTAATTGAATTTGTTCCAAACAGTTTATCCCTTACCTATGAGCATGTAAATCATTCGCAATTACATTTTGAGCGATGTTCTGGTTTAGGGAAGTTAGAGGAGGTTGGATTATGCCATGAGCAATGCAAGTGAGTTTATTATGTTTGTAAAAAAAAAAAAGAGAAAAAAAATCTGTACTTCATCTTCCACGTACTTAAACATTGAGGACAATGTATTGTTTAAGTGTTTGGGGGAGTGGAATTGCAGTTAAAAAAAAAAAAAGGAAAAAGAGAAAAGAAAAAGAGTTCTATTACCCTTGGGTTTTCTTAAAAAGAATGAGAACAACAAAGTTGTGGGGGTTGTAGTTTTTTGTTTTTCTACAAAAACGAAGAAAGAGAAGAGAGAAAAAAAGAAGGGTGGAAAAGAAAAAAAGATTGAGTGTTCTAAATAAGTTTGGGGGTGTAACCTGGTGAATTGAAATGAAGTTGTGTTATAGTGTTGAGCTCTACATAGTCTTGAATGATTTATGTGTTTGTGGGTGATTTGAGCCAAATTATTATCCTTTATCATACCTTCACCCAAGCCAAACGTTACAAGCTTAATAAAGTCCTACTTGATCCTGGGTGTTGTGCATGTCTACATTAGTGGAGAGTGACTTGAAAAGCAGGCCTATGGAGTTCATTTATACACACATCTTCACTATTAAATATGATTCATTTTTAAGCATAAACTCATCCGGGTTATAAGTGATTAGGTGAGAATGGCTATACACACACACACTTGAGGAATTGAAGTGAAGCGAAACTAATATTTGAGATAAAATTGTTGATCAAGTGCATTATTTTGAAGTTTTCCTTGGGTTATAATTAAGTACAATCTTTGAGGCCTATTTGCAAGTTGAAGCATTTTTGTGTTTTAATTTTTCTTTGATTCTGTTTCGGTTTAGTTTTGTTTCGTATCATTTTAGTTGCTCGAGGACTAGCAAAGTCTAAGTGTGGGGGAATTTGATAGGTGTCTATTTATGTATTACTTTATATCAATTCGTCCATGTTTCTTTGCTATATTCCTTGGTATTTTTATGTTTTTGTGTGGTTTTGATGTTTGTAGGAGTTTTGGAGCAACTTGCACAAAAATGGAGTAAAACCCTTCATTTTCACCTATGCTAGTCAGTGATCTTCTCGGATTTAATTGTATTGATATACAATGAATCCGACGACATGTTATATACCGTTGGAAAGCTCTCGAAGTCTATTTTATGGAGAAATTTACGGTTTATAAATCCATTCAGTGTATCAAAAGTTGTAATCAAAACAGTGTGAGAAGTATAGAAATGTAATTCCACAAATCACTGTAGCATGTATAATACGGGACACTGTAGCAGATTACTGTAGCAGAGTATTTAAACACATTTTAGGGTTTTATTTGATAACTTGAAGAGGGGAGAACGTGGGTGGAGGCTTCGGCAGAAGGCTCTGGGGAATTCGTTAATACTTCCTTGGAGTTCTTGAAGGAGGAGGGGGGGGAAAGGAAGCTTTGGACATGGATAGAGGATTAAAAAGGAAGAGCACGAAAGAGGAAGAAACTACAATCCAAAGAGAATTATATCAAATTTGCTAAAGTTTTCCCTTCTTTTCATTTTCTGGAATGTCTTTCCATGTTTCGTATTTGTATTTACCACATTCTAAACATCGTAACTGGATTGAATTGGTTGTTTTTCTTTTTGAGGGTGGATTTTAAAGCCCTTTGATATGGTTTTTAGTTGAATTGATTGTGCAAGGAATTGTTATCCAATTCTTCTAATTGAAGTTGCTTTGTATTTTCCCATGTTTAATGCTTATGATTGCTTGCTGGATTGTATTTGGGTGGCCAACTGAATATAATCTGGATATTGTCTGTTGCTAGACTAGAATCTTGATCCGTAATTGTCTTGAATTTCTAATCATTAGTAGCAAAATTGTGATCAGAGATTGCAATTGGAGAATATAACCTAAGTTAAATAATCCGAGCTTGTGTGTTTATTGCTTAGATCAACCTGTCTTTCTTTTAATAATGCATCCATTGAATTAAATTTAGAGAGCTTGTTCTAGGTTGTTTAATGGATAGAGATTAAGTAAAGAGCCTATTATATTTAACAACAAAGTAAGGAAAGATTGGGATAACAGAGCTTGTTGTTATCTACGGTTGATAACTTCAATGCTGTAATTAGATGACAATTCTACAATTAATTCGCAAATCCATATCTTGTGGTAGAGACGGATCCCTTAACCAGCTTTCTCTCATTGATTTTTCATTCGAATTAACTTTCTGTTTTGTTATTCTTCGTTTGCATTATTATTTCACTTAGTTAATCAATCAACAAAACCCCCCATTTACTCTGTTTTTGCTTTCGAAGAACAAATTTAATTAGAATCAATCCTCGTGGGAACGATATCTCACTCATCACTTTATTACTTGTTCGACTAGTATACTTGCTAGTTTTGAACGCAATTCTAAAGAGTAATATCATTGAAATAATTGTAAAAAAATAAAGAAAAAAGGCTTATAAAAATGAAGTGTTGAAGCTAAGGAGAAGGCTACATGTTAAAGGCACCAAAGTTTAAGAACAAGGTTTGACTCAAGAAATGTGACACATGAGCAATATTAAATCAATTGGTCATATATATCACTATAGATGTCCAAATGACGTGATTCTTGAGCCTTTGGAAAGCTTACTCAATTTATAACATTTCATATGTTTTAAAGAAATTCAAATTTCAAGTGCAAGGTTATCCAAATCATCATGCAATTTGAAAGACAAATGGAAGCAGCTAACATGAGCACCGAATACTCTTTTGGACATATCTTGAGATAGAAATATCAAAATGGCTTGATTCTTGTGAACTTAATGAGGCACATTTATATGTTTTGAAGAAATTCAAATTTCAAATGGAAGGTCAACATAATTGACATGTAATTCGGTGGACTGATATAGAGAAGAAAAATCAACTCATATGAGCACCGAATGATGTGTTGTCTATATCTTGAGATAGAGATATCCAAATGCTTTGATTTTTAATGTTTTGGAACGATAATTCAAATATGCAAATTGTTTATGTTTTGAAAAAATTCAAAGTTCAAACGGAAGGCTGACAAAATTATCACTCAATTCGGTGGACTGACACAAGGAAGAAAAATCAAGTCACATGAGCACTGAATGGTGTTTTGGCCATATCTTGAGCTACAGATATCCAAATGACTTGGTTCTTGATGCGTTTGAAAGCTTATTCAATTTTGGAGATCTTTTATGTTTTACATATTTTCAAATTTCATACAGAACATTGAAAAAAATGGCAGACACAATTACGGTTTTTATGGTGGGCAGAAAATTTGGAGTTGGTGTCTTCACTTGACTAAGTTCATCCCATTTGCCTATAAAAGGAGCCCTACTCCCATGCATTCAGCAAGAAGAAGAGACAAGAATCTATCAAGCCACAAATAAGAGGAATATCAAGTTTAGAGAGCTTTAATATTCTTTATATACTCTTTGAAGAGAGTTGTACTTTTGTTGTAAAAATTTTCTTTGTTCTTGTATTGTGGTGAGAGTGAGATCTTCTTGTAAAGGATAAAAGTTATCCTTGAGAGAACTCTTTCCTTGGTGAGGTTGTTCATCAAGAAGAACTCTTAGTGTGGTGTTATCAAGGGTTGAATAAAGTTGCCTTGGTGAGGTTGTTCATCAAGAAGAACTCTTGGTGTGGTGTTATCAAGGGTTGAAGAAAGTTTCCTTGGTGAGGTTGTTCATCAAGAAGAACTCTTGGTGGTGTTATCAAGCACGTTATGAAACTTTGGAGAGTTCCACAAAACATTGTGAGTGACCGTGATCCTCGCTTCACGGGACGGTTTTGGGGAGAGCTTTTCAAAATGTTGGGGACCGACTTGAGCTTCTCAACAAGCTTCCATCCCCAAACTGATGGGCAAACTGAACGCATCAATGCCTTACTTGAGCTATACTTGAGGCATTATGTGGGCGCTCACTAACATGATTGGGTGAAGTTGCTAGACGTTGCCCAATTCTCATATAATCTCCAAAGGAGTGAGGCAACGTGTAAGAGTTCCTTTGAGATTGTGATGGGACAACAACCCATGACTCCACATGCCATAGCATCAACCTATGGAGGGAAGAGTCCAGCGGCATACAAGCTCGCAAAGGAATGGCATGAACAAGTTGACATCACGCGAGTATGCTTAGACAAGGCCGCCAAGAGAATGAAGAAATGGGCAGACACTAAGAGACGACACCTCGCATTTCAAGAGGGGGACTTGGTGCTTATCAAGCTACTACCCCAGCAATTCAAGTCACTTCGCAAAGTGCACAGGGGGTTGGTATGGAACTACGAAGGTCCCTTCCCTATTGTCAAGCGAGTGGGCGAAGTCTCCTACAAAGTCTGATTGCCACCTAACCTCAAGATCCATCCGGTCTTCCATGTGAGTTTCCTCAAGCCCTATCATGAAGACAAGGAAGATCCAAGTAGAGGCGAGTCCAAAAGAGCACCCACAAACGTCGTCACTGTATTCGACATGCACGTAGAATGCATCCTTGCGAAACGTGTGATACGAAGGAGAGGAGTTCCACCATACACCGAATACTTGGTAAAGTGGAAAAACCTTTCGGATAGTGAGGCAAGTTGGGAACGCGAAGACGCCTTATGGCAATTTGGCGAGCACATCCAACGCTATAAGGACAAAAGCACGTCAAGGACGTCGTGAAATTAGGTGGGGGAGGATGTTACGGCCTACCTAATTTGCTTGTTAAAGTGGCCCAAATATGCATAAGGCTTGGCCTAGCTTCTAGAAAACTTGCAAGCCTAAGCCCATCTTCTAAAATTCTCTAGCACACCAAGTTTCAAGAATTCTCTCTTGTACATATCTACTCTTGTACATATCTAGATATTTTAGTAAATGATTCTAGATAGTGAATTAGGACCCTTAGATGCATTAGATCTTAGCCGTTCATTTGAGAGGTGGTTCACTATAAAAACCCCTCCAAGGCTCATTTGTAAATCATCCAAGCAAATCCAAGCAACCAAGCATTGTAAAGCTTTCTTGTGTAATACAAAGTTCTCTTGTCTGCATCTTCCATCTCTTCTCTTCTTGCCTACAAAGCTCTTTGGCTCAATGACCCTCTCTTCTCCTTGAGCGAGAAGGCAAATCACTAGGCTTACTTAGCAACTTTCAAGTTCAAGTTGCCTAAGTGCCGCACGAGCGTGCTGTGCAAACCTCTAAGCTCATGACATTAAGTAACTGCAAAAGACACAAGCCAATATCGATATCTAGGATTTGCTGATTTCCTTCAAGAGCATAGAGAGGCAATGGCACGGGCACTAGCTAATATCCTGATTGACTTGGTGTTAACACTAGAAGAAATGATTTTGACTATCTCTTAGATTGGAGAAAACAAGGGGACAATCACCTTTACTAATGAAGACTTACCACCAGAGGGTAAAGGTCACAATGGGCCTTCGTTCATCGCTAGAAAAATCTGTGGCAAAAAGATGCCTAGTGTGATGATTGATGACAGCTCCACCATCAATTTGTTTCCTTATAGAATACTATTTATGTATGGCATCAAAGAAGATGAATTAGAGCCCTCATGGCTAACCATATGAGCATATGATGATTCCAAATGACAGGCATTGGGAACTTTCAAAGCCATGATGGAAACTGGTTTTATTGAGATTGAAGTAGAGTTCACTGTGCTCGACATCCCTTTCACTTTCACTGCTTTGCGGGACAAGCTTGGTTCCACCCACTAGGGGGGGTGCCTTCTACCCTTCACAAGAAGATTAGATTCATCTATAATAGGGAGCTGGTAATTATCAAAGTTGAACCTGTGCTGTTAGTAGCCGCGTTAAGCATAGAAGAGGAAGAGATGGCATTTCTAGGAGGATTTGAAGTGGTAGTAATTGACGAATATAGGCTTGTGGTAACGGGAATTATAAACAAGGATGGCTATATGCCAGGAATTGGATTGCCTACGACGCATGTGGGTTTGCCAACCCTTCCTAAGATCAATGGTTAGACCAACAAGCGGGGACTTAGATACAATTTGGATGAGGAGGAGAAGCCGAAAAAGGAAAAAAAGTATCTGGATGCCTAATAATAAGAGAATCAAGTTTGTCAAAGCCACTAAATAGGCTCACTCTAGAACTGCTGAGCCTTACGAGGATAAGAGGGTGATGAAGCATTGCTTTGAAATCTTTCAGGATGTGTTCAATGCCATGACTAAGAAAAAGGAGCCTCAAGAGGCTAAGATAGAGAAGTTGACTAAAGAGCTTGACAAGATGAGGGTGATCAAAGAGATGGAAATCGAGAAGGCAATTCAAGAGAAGGAGGATGAGTTGTCTGCACTTATAGGAGACGTGATTGTAGATGTTTATTATGAATATGTCTATTTCTTGATATGCTCTTTAAGGATCTGGTCTCCAAGTTTAATGCAATAAATTCTGATTTTTCTTACTTGTGTGATGGTTCTTTCGATGGTAGTTGCATGACGATTTTCACTTTACAAGCATATTTGACATTCATCCTATTCAAATGCATTCTATTAATCTTGGTACAACTAAACATCTTAAGAACATTAGCATTGCATGTGAAACAACTCCTAAGGAAAGAGAGAGATCTAAAATAATATTAAGAAAACACAAGCAAGTATTCGCATGGTCTTATGATGATATGCTTGGAATAAACAAAAGCATTATTGAACACATAATCCCTACTTATCCACATATGAGACTAGCAAAGCAGAAGTTGTGAAGAACGAGACCAGAATGGTTAGAAAAGATTAAGAAAGAGGTCACTAAGCAGATAGATGCAAAGTTTTTAGATATGGAAAACCATTGCGCAATGGTTAGCAAATATTTTATCGATTCCAAGAAAGACAAGAGAGTAAGGATGTATGTAGATTATTGAGGTCTCAAAAAGGCCTCTCTAAAAGATGACTTTCTTATCCCCCACATTGATGTCTTGGTTGACAACATGACATTAAGTAGGATATTTTCCTTTATGGATGGGGTTTCAGGGTACAATCAGATACTATGGTTAAGACTGTAAGATAAAGACCGCTTTCATCCCAAAATGAGGAGTGTATTGTTATAAGCTAATGCCATTTGGTCGAAAGAATGTTGGTGCAACATATCAAAGAATTGCGACAACGCTGTTCCATGACATGATTCATAA
>SNVD02004910.1:0-20845 GCA_013180625.2 Boswellia sacra
CGATGATGGAGAGATCAAACGATGATGGAGAGAAGGCGAGGAGGCAGAGATCGAGTTGGCAAATAAGATGGCAATGAATTTTTGTTATTCATGTGAGAGTGATGAAGGAGGAAGTCGGCTAGGGTAGAAATGAAGAGGGCACAATGAAAATGAAGAGGAAATGAGATATTTATAGCAAATGGCAATTTCGTAAATAAGTTAAAATACAATAGCGTCAAATAAGTGAAAATGCGGGTTGACTTCATGATGATATATAATATTTGACTAAATATTTCTAAAACCCTCAAATAAGTTAAAGATGATGTGTCAAATATTTAAAAATTTCTTGTAGTGTTGTCATCGATTTTGCTATAATTTTCGGTTATGTTGGACATAACAGATTTTCTTTTATCAGCTATAGATGCTATCAATGCAACAAAGTTATTCATGCATTCTTGGTCATCTGAATCAGTCTCTGAATCATCACTCCATATGGCTAACATTCCTTTGTTCTTCTTCTTTTTGAGATTAGCATACTCAGAGTGAATATGCCCATAACCAGAACACTTATAGCATTGAATCTAACTTTTCCTATCAGGTTGTTTTTTACTCTTCTTGTCATTCTCCTTGCTGAATTTTCTAAATTTTTCATCATTTGAGCTTGACACCTTGCTTGGATTCTTTTTCCTGAAATTCTTTTCATGAATTTGACATAATTCTTAGTTAGAAATCAAACTCGTCATTACTTTCACCATTAGATTTTTTTAGTTTTAACAGTGAATGTAATGCTTTTACCATTTTACTTTCTAATGTTATGATCGATCTCAAAATTTTAAAGAATGCCAACAAGTTCATCAACCCTCATCTCATCAGTGTTTTTCACTTCTTCAATGGTAGAGATTTTTGGTTAGAATTTGTCAAGAATAGATCTAATGATTTTACTAACAATTTCATAATCTGCAACAGTTCTACGAAGCATATATGCGAAATTTGTAATATGGCACAAATTTGAATGAAAATCAGATATTGAAGCTCATCCTCATGCATCATTAGATTCTCAAATTGTGAATTTAATCTCATCAATTTAGATCTTTTAACAGAAGCAGTACCTTCATGTTTTACCTCAAGAATGTCCCAAGCTTCTTTAGTCATTTTGCATCTCGAAATTCGACCAAAGTTATCAAGATCAATAGCTACAAAATTGCATTGAGTGCCTTTGAATTCCAATTGGAATGCCTATACTCTTCATCTGCCTATTCCTCCTTAGGTTTAAGTTCTTAAGCTCCAAATGCATTCACTTGTGTCGGTGGTGCCCAACCTCTTCGAACACTAGTCCATGACCCGTCATCAAGAGATTTGATATACATCATCATTCTCACTTTTCAATATGAATAATTACCATAATCAAGAATAGGTGATTGTGATCTAGATCCTCCATTTGGTATAAACTCCATGCTTTCAAATCAACGTGATCTTTCTTCATTTGTATGTCAATGAACCGACTTTCATACCAATTGTGAGATCTGAAAGTATGGCAGTTATACGTAATATAACAACAAACTGTAATATAAAATGACACAGGAGGATTTACATGGTTTAGTTATAAAAACCTACGTCTACGGACAGTTTAGAGCTGCAATTCATTAAGTTCTTGTTTGTTTAATCTTTAGGTGTGTTCAGATTGCTAACTCATTCTCACACACCGACCTAATCTTTGTAAAATAAAATCCCTCCAAGATCTTAAACTTTGGTAACACTATCCATTCTTTGTTGCTGACAACTTAACAATACACTATTAAGTAAAAGATAACATCGATATTTGACACTGAATTACATAAACACTCAACTTGCAAGTTCTTTCGAGTGAATATTAACTCAAACAGATGTAAAAAAAAAAAAAAAAATTCATGCACAATCACAACCTTTTATACATGAATAAATCACTCATAAAATAAAATCAAAGATGTATTCCAATTTTGCGTTGAAGCTCCCTTCTATATTTCTTGACATGTCGTAACACAAACTTATATATAAGTTATGTGAAATAACGTTATATATATAGTGTGAAACCCGGTTGCCCTTTCTCACCAATATCCTATAGAATCTCAATCAAACTCAATTGGTAAGAATAGGATAATAATCAATAATATAGGAAGTGTTATAAATAAACTCCTAAGAAAATTAGGACATAAATAAAAGATACTCTAAGTGAACTAGGATATTACAATAATATCATATTCTAATAAGAGATATTCACTAAGAATTAAATACCTCCTAAAATAGACTTTTAGAAACAGTGAAATAAGAAAAAATATAACACAATGTTTTAATTACAAGTTTGTCCAAAATAATCATGTACATGACATATGCCAATGTGTCACGTTTGACACTAACATTATCCAATATGAGATTTATAGGTTTTAAATATCTTAACAAGATGAAATTATATGTTAAATACAAAATTTCTAGGCTGATTATATTTTTGCTTTGTAAATTTTAACCAAGATTTTTCTTGTTTTGTTTCTTTTCTACAAGTGGGTGTTGTCGAGTACAAAATTTACCCTACAATAAAATTGGTCGGCAGTTGATTTTTCCTTGAAAATTGAAATAGAGGGAATTCAAGGAATTCATTTCAAGGGTCTTCTCACATACGGCCTTGGCCTCTTACATGTCTAACTATTCAAGCGTGCTTTTATTTGAATTTATTTATTTTACTTTTTAATATTTTTATGCGATTTGTGCAAGAGAGAGCTTATAAAAATTTAAATAAGTTATTTATGTTTATAGCTAAAATAAATATTTTTATTTTTAAAATATAAGAAACGATCCTTTTATTTTAAATTTTATTTTATTGCAAAGGCGTTTCGATAATTTTGTGATTAAAAAACACTTTTAGATTTATTCAACTATACGATCAATAAGTTTTTAATATGTAAAAAGTTTATTTTGTAAATTTATTACTCTTTTATTTTGATTATGATTTCTTTGTTTTTTGGATTTTCATTATGGATAACATAGATGATCGTTACTTTTAAGATTTAGATTGTTCTTAGCATTTGAGTTAATTATCTCATTTGAAGTATTTTGATAATTCTAGAATCATTAAGTTATAAATAGATTGTTATCATTACTTTTTTATTAACAATATTTCAAATTGTTAATTTTGTCATGAATTTCTCATATTCGAAATAGAAAAAGCTATATGTTACTCATTCTCCTTTGGGAAGCAATTTATCACGATTAGCTTTGTAAAAAATGAACACACATAGGCAATCTTAGGAATGATTTATGTTACATAATGCATTAACTAATTATTTTGACCAAAAAAAGGCTTATGTGGGGTTTGTATAATTCAAATTAAGTATTAATTATTTAATTAATTAATAGAATTAACTAAACAAGATTGTAATTATATTTTAATGATAAGTAACGTATCATGATAAGATTGCGTTCGTAACTTTTTTATTATTTTAATTGCATGTGAATGGTTTCATCACTGCTTTAAGATAAAGAAGGAAAATGATAAATTATACTGGATAGCAAGAAAGCTTGTGAAAAAGTGTTAATGGACAACTGGTGCTGATGCTGGAAGAGGAAGAGGAGAAAAAAAAAAGAAAAAACCAAATAAATCATTCCACTTTGTTATCTTATTTTTATAGTATTATAATTAAGAATATATTGCCATTGGGTTATATATATAATATATAGTTAATATTTTACTCTGACCTAAGGTTTGTCAAAATGACAAAAATTATCGAATTTTCCAGAAATGACGTTAATTGCTTTCCGATAACTTGGCTGACAAGAATTCAAATTACTTTAATACCCTTTTGAGATCACACATTTGGAAGCCAGCCAAATGTTTGTTAGAGAATAATATTTATTTATTGATTTTAAGAAAAAATTAGTACAACAAAAGAGAACCCTAAATCCCTCAAAGGATATAATCCTCCCTCTGTTTTTCTTCAACTTCTCTGCAACAGAAAAAAAAATTTAATTGATGATTTTGGATTGGAATATGTTTGATTTGGTGCTTTGGGAAGTGGAATGTTTTTGGATCTGTGAATTTTGTGTTTCTATGAGTTCATTATTTGAAAAAGAAAAGCGGAAAAAAGAAAAGTTTTATGTTGTCAAGGGAGGTTGATTGTCCACGGGTGGGTAGATGAACAGATGAAGAATATAATTTATTTTGATTTTCTTTAATTTTTTATTGAAAAAATCACATTGAATTTTCAATACCATTGGCCTTCAAGAAATGTGAGTTTGTTCGAGTCAACTAACAGCATAGTAAATTGGCGGTCATTTTTTTATTTAGGCAAACCTTAAGGTCAACTATATATATAAAATTGTTGATTCTAGTCCAATGATTTATTTAGGTTGGCTTGACACGTTAAAAACTGGTGGAGTTGAACGAGTTGTTTTAAGTTTTAGTTAACTTTTACAGTTATTATTATTTTTAATTATTTATTTAAATTATGTTAAGTGATAAAGGTACTCTTATTTTTTTCAATTACTAGTTAATATTTGTAACTTTTAAGATGTCTACAAGTTTTGAGTGCTGTTACTCTTCCACACTATTTATACAAACTCATTTATATAAATTTATGTTGTATTATTGAATGATTATTACCTTATCCACATTAATAGATATAATTAAAATTTGAATAGTTTATAACAATAGTATTACTCGTAAGTTTTATAAACACAAGAAACAAAAATCATATGATATAGTTGATTTTAATCAATAACTGGAAAGAGAACCATTGAAAATCAAGAATGTTTAATGACTAGAAAACCATAACTAATTGTCTTACAACTAAATTACCCTTTCGAATAAAATAAAATAGGAAAAGATAAATGATCTTAATTATATAAATTTGAAGTTGTTGATGCCTTTTTTGGAGCTACCTAAGCCCAAAGGTCCAAAAAAGCATGAATCAATTCAATCGTGAACTAACATCTTTGATATAGCCATTTTCATTGTAATCGTGCTATTACATCATGGATTCAAAGCTTGGTTTGACTCTCACCTATAATAATAATAAATAAAAAATGTAACTATTTCCTAATATCGCTGGTTGTTATGGCATTTAGTAGCTCAAGCCCATATACCACTAACTCAGTTATATGATTTAATGGTATCTATATCATGGTACTCATTTGACTAGTTCAATTGATTTTTTTTTATTTAATGGTATTTAGAAAACTCTAGTTTTTTAATGCCAAAAGCTCTTTTATTTTTTTTTAATCATTTGGTTGCCACCTAATAAGAGCTTATGAATGATTAAAAATGCTATTGTTAATTCTAATTCTTACGTTAGTAATAAAATAACTATTCTACCTTGCTAGAAGTAAGAAATTTTACAATAACGTCCCTCATCTCTAAATGAAAGGAAAAGTCAAACACCTCTGTTGCATTGAAAGGCTACTGCCTGAATTCGAGGAGCTAGTCCACGATACCTCGAGATGGATTGCCCAATCAGGAAACCCCGGTTGTGAGTATTTGATGGGAACTTCGAAAAAGAACAGCCCAAGAATCTTGGAGTGCTTAGGCAGTAGAAGTAAACAAAGAAAAAGACTGACGATAAACTATGAGGTTGACCTAATGATTGCTGCATTATGAATCTATGGGATTTAACTTATTTATGAGTCAATGCTACTTATAACTGAACTAATTCCTTTCTATTGGAATGAATCCAAATATGTATGTGTGCTTGAGGAAATAGTTATGCTCACCCATTTGACCTAGATTTTTAGAAGGAATGATCCTAAGGTGATTGGAAGTGTAACAGTAGGGAAAACTGGTTTATATGTGACCCAGTACTTGATGAAGTATGTCTGGATGATGTATGAGTGAATAGGAATGATTCCAACTACTGAGTTAACTCGAGATGAAATCCTATACTGACTGTATGTATGTGGATATAGTGTTTAGGCTTAAATCTACGATGCGTATTATTTGGATGAAAGGGGATGTGTTTAGGTGGTACTTTGGGTAGGGAGAAATAGCCACAAACTAACTTCTAGGACTTGGATGCTTGATGATGTTGGATAGGTGTCTATTTATATATTATTTTTATATCAATTCTTCTATGCTTCTTTGTTATATTTCTTGGTATTTTTATGTTTTTGTGTGGTTTTGATGTTTGTGGGAGTTTTGGAGGAGTTTACACTAAAATAGAGTTAAACCTCTCATTTTCACCGCTATAAGACAACCAACTTCTTGGGTTTAATTATACTGATCTACAATGAATTAGATAATGTGCTATATACTGTTGGAAAGCTCTAAAAGTCTAGTTTTTATAGAAATTTACTATTCATGAATCTGTGTAGTGTACCAAAAGTTATGATCAAAATGGTACAATAGTGCAGAATTATAATTCTACAAATCACCGTAGCATATTATTATTCGGTGCACTGTAACAAGGGTTACTACAATAGACTGTATAAACACATTTTAGGATTTTATTTTCATAACAAGAGGGGGGGAGAATGAGTTAAGGGCCGCCTCTCTTGATTTCTCACATCTCTTGGAGTTTTTGAAGGAGAAAGAGTGCCTGGAAGAAGGAGAAACTACAATCCTAGGAAGATTCATCTATGGAGAAGATTTTTAAAGGATTTGCTAAGTGTTTCATTTCCTTTTCATTTTTTGGAATTTCTTTATGTTATATTATACTTATGTTGTATTTGAACATGTGTAACTAAATCCTATTTTGTTGATGATGATTTCAAAGCCCCAGATATGTTTTTGTGAGTTGATTGTTTAAGAAATTGTTATCCAAATCTCTAATTGAAGTTGTATTTTTCCATATTCATTGTTTATGACTACTTACTGATTTTATCTAGGTGGCCAGCTAAAAAGAATATAGTTATTGTCTATTGCTAGTTTAGAAATCTTGATCTATAATTGTCTTGAATTTCTATTCATTAGTAGCAAAATTGTGGTCAGAGATTGCAATTGGAGAATATAACCTAAGTTAAATAATCTGAGCTTGTGTTTTTATTACTTAGATGAACCTATGTTTCTTATTGTAATGCTTTCATTGATTTAAATTTAGAGAGCTTGTTCTAGGTTGTTTAATGGATAGATATTAAATAAAGAGCTTATTTTATTTCACAACAAACTAAGGAAAGATTGGGGCAACAGAGTTTGTTGTTATCTACGGTTGATAATTTCAATGTTGTAATTGGATGATAATTCTATAGTTGATTCGCAAATTCATATTTTATGGTGGAAAATGATTCCTTAACCAAGTTTTTCTCATTGGTTATTTCTCACTTCATTCAATTTTGTGCTTTGTTATTCTTCATTTGCATTAGTATTTCATTTAGTTAGTCAGTCAACAAAACCCCCTATTTATTTTATTGTTGCTTTCTAATAATAAATTTAATTACAACCAATCCTAGTGGGAACGATATCTTATTCACCGTTATATTACTTGTGCGACTAGTATACTTGCTAGTTCTGAACACATCGGTGTTTGATTCATATACTAAAGCTTTGCATATGACTCTGAATGAATGTGAATGCCATGCCAATGATCGATTTATAGTGGAATAGATGAGTGTTTGTAAATAGTTCTAATTCATTGATGCGTTCGAAACTAGCAAGTATACTAGTCGCACAAGTAGTAAAGTGATAAGTAAGATATCGTTCCCACGAGGATTGATTCTAATTGAATTTGTTATTTCCAGCAACAATAAACTAAATAGGGGGGGATTTTTTTTGAATGCTTTACTAAATGAAATAAGAATGCAAGTAAAGAATAACAAAACAGAAAGTAAATTTGAATGAAAAATCAATGGGAGAAAGATGGTTAAGGGATCCTTCTCTACCAAAGATATGGATTTGCGAATTAATTGTAGAATTGTCATCTAATTACAGCATTGAAGTTATCAACCGTAGATAATAACAAAGCTCTATTACCCCAATCTTTCCTTACTTTGTTGTTAAATAAAACAAGCTCTTTATTTAATCTCTATCCATTAAACAACCTAGAACAAGCTCTCTGAGTTTAATTCAATGATGCATTATGATAAGAAAGATAGGTTGATCTAAGCAATAAACACACAAGCTCGGATTATTTAACTTAGGTTATATTCTCCAATTGCAATCTCTGGTCACAATTTTGCTACTAATATTAGAAATTCAAGACAATTACGGATCAAGATTTCTAATCTAGCAATAGACAATATCCAGATTATATTCAGTTGGCCACCCAAATACAATTAGCAAGCAATCATAAGCATTAAATATGGGAGAATACAAGCAACTTCAATTAGAGAATTGGATAACAATATCTTGCACAATCAACTCACAAAAACCATATCAAGGGCTTTGAAATCACCCTCAACCAATTCAGATTTAGTTACACATATTCAGACATAATACAAATACAATACAATATGGAGACATTCCAGAAAATGAAAGGGAAAGGGAAAACTTAGCAAATTTGATGAAATCTCTTAGGATTTGTAGTTCTTCCTCTTTCCAAGCCTTCAATCTCCTTCAAGACCTCCAAGAGATGAGAGAAATCCAAAGATGCAGCCTCCTCCACGTTCTCCCCTCTTCAAGTTATCAAAATAAAACCCTAAAATGTGTTTAAATACTCTGCTACAGTGAATTGCTACAGTGCCCCGTAGTATACATGCTACAGTGACTTGTGGAATTATATTTCTATACATCTCACACTGTTTTGATTAGAACTTTTGGTACACTGAATGGATTTATAAACCGTAAATTTCTCCAGAAAATAGACTTCGAGGCTTTCCAACGGTATATAATATGTCGTCGGGTTCATTGTATATCAATACAATTAAATCCGAGAAGATCACTGACTAGCAGAGGTGAAAATGAAGGGTTTTACTCCATTTTTGTGCAAGTTGCTTCCAAAACTCCTACAAACATCAAAACACACAAAAACATAAAAATACCACGGAATATAGCAAAGAAACATGGACGAATTGATATAAAAGTAATACATAAATAGACACCTATCATTCATCTAAAATAATGATAATGCTAAATATTATCTATCTAATACATGAGATAAAACTATGGTAAAAAATTCTAGATAATATATGAGATGAGGCTAGTATGATAAATATACATCTAAGTGATAATGCAAGAGATAATGATAATAGGATAATTTATCTAATACAGATAATGCATGAAGAAGGATAATAATCTAATCATTCTCAATTTACCATCATGCCCTCCTTTAGCCTTAATTTGTTGTTTGACCAAAGTACCCCCCAAGTGGGCTTTGGCTTCAGCAAATTGGGGTAAAGTGGACCATTTTTCATTTGTTTGTACTAACCAAACCATAGCCCACCAAGAGCCCCATGGGTGACTTTGGTCCACTTGCCTTGAAAGATCATGATTGGTTTCAATGTCATTGGTGCCTGGGCCCAAGGAATGAATAAAAGACATACTCGATTGTGTTAGCATGTTGCATGATGAAGGCCATTTTATGTTTATAGTCCATGGACTACATGGCGTGTTGCATATTGCATGTTGATAGCCTAATGAAGCTTTGCATGAGCTTAGAGCTTGTATGGGCTTGTTTTGGACCTTATTTCTCAACCTTTTGGCCTTGTAAATTTTGAGGCAACAACATTAGACCTTCCAATTAGGTGGGCCATGTAGGATGCTGAACAGCCACCCAATTTTTTTTTTTCAGTCACGTTTCTTTTTGGACTTGGGATTTGTCCTTACTACAACTTTGCAATGTGTTTAAAGCCTGCTTGCTTTTGGCTGGATTTGGGCCTTTGCAATTTGTATGCCATTAGCCCATTATCTTGCGCTATTTGGCCTAGTTTGCTTCACTATTGGTCTCTTAAATTCTGTTCTTTTTTGTTTCCAAATTCTGTTTTATGTGCTATATATTTTTCAATGCAATTTATATTTAATCTCAACCACATATTCCTTTTAAAATTCAAAATAATTCAAAATCAACTATATATTTCTAAATTCAATTGAAAACAAAAATACTAGATTCACGAAAGAACACACCCTTAAAAGTACAAAACTTCTTCTTCTTTTTCTTCTATTCGATTTCAAATTCGAATTTGCCTTGATTTTTGGCCTCTGGTGCGATTTCCTTTAAATACTGCTTTTGACAATCAAACTTAAATTCCTTTTCTTTCCTAGTTTTTGCTATGCTTCAAAATCCTGACTCAGGTTCAGTTTCGGATGTCATTTCTCCTTTATTTTCAAGTAAGCTCTTTTATATTTTTTGCCTTCTCTTTATTTATTTATTTTTTGTTCCTTGTTGTCACCTCTCCTATTGCAGTTCTCTGCTCTTCTAGGACTTCTGGAAGCTAAGACTTCGTCTTGTTGTGCATCTAATTTGTGAAGGTAATTTTGTTTTTTCTTTTTTTCTGCACATTAGGGTTCCAACATAAATTTACCTCCTTTTCTTGTGTGCCTTTATTGCTTCGCACTTGCAGCTATCTCTTTTGCTACCCTTTTTTTTGTTTTTTGTAGAGGAATGGGTTCTTTCATGTGTTCGAGACTCTTAGGGTTTTAATGAAGAATATCGAAGGAACTATACTAAATTTGACCCATATGCTTGATATTAATCATCATGGTGTTTTGCCCTCTACCAAATCCATTTCTCATTGTAGGAGTTTAAGAGGAGATTATCATGTTATACCTATATATTTTTCTAGCCCTTCTAGATCTTCCACTGGTTGGAACGAATGGGTGAATTTTGAATTGAATGATGGTGAGGCTTTTAACATACTTATAATGGTATTATCGATTCCTTGATTTCTTCTCGTTGTTATTATATTATCAAAGATTTCTCTCCTCTAAGGCAGCTGGTTAGACATTGGTGTTCCTCAACCCATACCTTTGTGGCTTCATGGGGGGAATTGACACCTACTCTAGAGGATGTAAGTGTTATTCTGGCTCTTCCTTGCTATGGTGAATGTCAACCTTTCTCCCTCTGAGAAGAAAATAGCTGATTTCTTGACTGAAGCTTTAGAGCAATGTAAATTCACTGACAAGCTTAGAGCCACTTTTCGACCCAATTTCTTGGCTTGGATTAGGTATTTCTTTGGCATTTTTCTAATGAAATCTTTTTTGATAGCCGTTGTTATGATTTTGGATTCAAACTTGAGGCTTTGCTCTCTTTATGGCTAAGCAAATTTGTGTCCTCTAACCTTAGTGATGATATAGTGATTCCTCACGTCTTTCCTATAACCATCCGTTTGGCGCAAGGAATAAGTTATCCCCTAGCTACAATTTTCTTGAGTTTTCTGTATAGATTTTTGGATAAGCTTCATAGTTGTGAGTTGTTCTTCGCAGGGAGGTTTGTGATCAATTCTCCTATATTTGCTTCGTTTCTTCAAGTCTTCTTGCTTGAGAGGTTTGCTAAGTATGGTATTATTCACCCTCATCTTATATCGATCTCCCTTGTCTTATATTGATTATTAAATAAGATGTTTCTCATATAATCTTTAGGAATGACATATTGATCCTTCCTATAAAATACCCATTATGTACATGATGGCTGCATCAGAGGTCTTTTGAGGACAACATTATTAAATATTTAGATTATGAATGCTAATTTAAAGCTCATCCCTACTCCTTTCAATCCAAGGACTTCCATGATCCTCCGCATTTTGAGAAGATGGTTTCTCCCATGCTGGTGGATAGGCCTTGAAATGATGATAATGGGAATTTAATATTAGTGATTATTACCTACAACACCACTTAGGCTTTCTTCCCGATTATGATGATAACTTTGCCTTCGTTACTGTTGCATATAACCCTCACAGTGTGCTCCATCAACTTGGCTTGGATCCTATTGTACCTATGACTCGTTCCCCAATTTTGACCATCTTTTGTTATCCATAAGTTTGTCCCATCTTGCCTAAAGTAGTTTGATGGAATGGCGAATTTGGTTATCCAGATTGCTAGTGCTTATAGGAAATATGTCTGCACTATTAACTATAATAGTTTTTGAAAATCTTCTCTTAGATTTGTTTTAGGCTATATGAGATCTCCTTCTATAAAGCCCTTTGGTGTGAAAACAGCCAATGGTTATCCTTGGTTGCATGAGTTTTATTTCTCTATCCAATTTGTATGCTAACATCCCTTCTTCCTTTTCTGTGATTTTTGGAAACACTGTGGAGGTTTATGGTGTGAAAGTGATCAAACTTTCAGCTTCTCATTCTAAGGGCACTTCAAAAGCTTAAAGTTCCAGTGCTTCTCCTTCTTCAAAACTTCCTGCTACAAGGGTCAATAAAAAAGAAAACCATAACTAAGAAGTTTGCTGGGACACCTTCGGAGGAAAGAAAGGCTGGCCTTATTAAGGATATGGGGAGCAAGTTGGACCTCACGAAAGTTCTCATCTACAATAACTTCGCTCCTCTATGGTAAGTTCTAGACTGTTGACTTAAGAGATACTTCTTCAGAGGCTTCCTCTGCTTCTTCTTCTGAGAAAGAGTCTCTTTTATTTCTTCTGGTGCTGAGGATGAGAAGGTCATCACTTGAACAAGCATATATATATATATATATATATATATATATATCCACACTAGCCTTTATTTTGATGGCAGAACATTTGTTAGATCAAGCAGGTATTGATCATTATAATATGTTGGAGGCTGAGAAGGAAGATATCGAAAATGGTATCTATGATACTAATTTCGCTACTAGAAGAATTGAAGCTACTAAAGAAGTAGAAACTACCAAGAGGAAGAGAGATGCTTTTCAAGATGAACGAGAGGCTAAAAAGAGCAAGATTTCTGTTGACTTAAAGGTTCCAAATGTCAAAGCTACTAGTTCCATAAAACCTCTTTTTGGTACATTGGTTAAATATATATTATTTGTCAATATCTTTTCTTCCATTTTTTTTCTCTCACATGTCTTTTTTCAGACATGATTGGGACTGCTACTACTTTGTTACAAACTTTGTTTTTGGTTGTTGGAATCGAGCAGCAGACTTTTCAAGAGTATTGGGCTTCATATAAAGACAATGATTCTGTCTTCACTGCTATTGATGTTTTCTAACAGCCTTTCGACACCAAGGTCCTTTTTCAAGGGCTTGATATTCTTGATGATCTTGTTTATTTCTTGGAAAAATTTGTGGGAAAAAAAGGACATGTTCTGACCAATTGCCCTTTCTCAAAGGATGGAAGGAAATTGTTGTAACTCTGTTAGGTTGTATTGTGAAAGGTATGAGTATTACCTCTTTTGAAAGCTTATCTTTTGGTGATTTTTGCCTTAGAAGGCGACCTGCCACTAAAAGAATTTTTTCATATTTGACACTTGTAATTTTTTTATTTGACATTTTTTAATAAAGTGAGAAATATAACACTAATATGAGAGTCGAACCCACCTTTTAAAAACATTTGTCACTTTTTATCTTTTTTTAATAATCTGTTTATCACATTTTTTAAAATAGTGATAAATATTTTATTTTGTCTCTTTCCCCCGTCGATGATTTCCCTTTTGGCTCCACTTTGTTAATTTTTCCCTCTATCTTTTCTTTTTCCCCTCCTCACCCAACAAAATCAATAAAACAACCTTCTTCTCAATCATTAAAAATTTTTCAAGTCTTCGCGGTCCTCTTCTCTCAAGTCTTCTTTGTGCCCTAACTCTGTATCTTTATTCTGTCAACTTCACATCTCCATCTTCTCTGTTTCAAACAAAACCTCAAAATCCCTAAATTTCTTCTCATTCTTTTGAACTCCAGATCCAAAGTCACTCTCAATTCTTTTGAACCCTAGATCAGAAGTCATAGCTTATGTGAAATAACAAAGAAAAGAACATGCTCGATGACACATCCGAAAAAGGATTGTCTCCCAAGTATAGGAGTGTCGAAGTAATAAAACCCGGTGAGACCGGGGTCGATCCACGAGGAAGGGAATTTAAGCGTTACAAATTATAAGCTAAACAAAGGTGATATGGATGATTCAAAGAGGTGACATGATAATATCAACAAGTATGTAAGATGGTAGGTGGTATTACCGACCATTCAAATATAGAACAAAAAGCAAGAGGAGGTAAAACCATCCATGGAAATAGGTGGTATAACCAACCATAGTAAATTAAAGAACAATTTCATAAGGTGGTAGAACCTACCATAGTAAATAAATAAAAAGTTCATAAACAATAGAATAATTAAAATACAAGAAGAATTAACACAATAACAATGAAGGCTAAGGTTAGGGGATCCGCCCTTGATATTTCAAATAAGGATAATTAACCCATTTTAGTTATATGAATTATATGTGTTTCATTACCAATATTTATACCACTTCTTGTAAATGGGTTCAAGCATCCAATGTGCCAATCATCATATGTCTACAACAAATCGAGGTTCCTAACTAGATTCATGTCGGTAAGGAAGAACCATACATCATCTAGAAATGATCCAAGCATTTGATGTGCCAAGGATTGTCAACAATGGATCAAGACCTCCACTTTACGAGTGGTGTCAAGATTGATTAAGAAATTAAATATAAATCATATTGAATAAACATTATAAGATTAAGATTATTAAGCACATATTAAGGGTTAGAGACTCTTTATTCTCATATCAAGGGTTTCACCCTTTCACCTTAGCAAAAGAGAAATTAGAAGAACATTATAATAGAAAGAAAATAAAATATAAGAAAAAGGAAATTCATTAATAACATAAACACACAAAACACAATACAAGATCCTAGCTAAAGCCAAAATGTTCCAGCAAGGCCAAGATGCCCTAATGGGTCACAAGGCACCTCTATTTATAGATACATCCAGGGGCAAACTTGTCAAATTACAAGGGCATAATTGTCAAATATTAGTTTTAAATATCTTTGACAATTGGGATCATTAGGCACCGACTTTGACCATCAATTTTGAAATCGAAATGTTGTGAATTTTAATCACATGTCTTCATATAAGTTGTAGATATTTCTCTCAGCTTTCTAGAACATATTGATTTGCACAATTTGGATACGTATTTTGAGATATACGGTCAAAATACTGAGGCCTGGTCAGACTGGGCCGAGACTGTAGATGGGTTCACTTCAAGCCCGATTTTGGTCCACTAAGAGCCCGACTTTGATGATTCTTGTGAAATGCAATCTTGTAGACAATTGAATCAGCTTTCCAAAACATTAAGAATTGCACCATTCTGATCTATAAATAGAGAGTTATGACCATTTTACCGAACCTATAACAAAACCAAAATTAAGAGAAATTAATTCCAAAGATGCAAATGCTACAAATATGCTTAAGTTAAGGAATTTAATGACATTATTAATGCAATATGATGAACTAAACTCTTATTAAACATGCATATTTAAGTGTTCATCACAACCCCCAACTAGCTTATTGCTAGTCCCTAGCAATTAAAGCGTTATTATTTAGAAGTGATTTATAGAATTTTACATCCAAGGTGGTCATTTATTGCACTCTCCTTGATTTTATCCAAATAAACAAACTCTCAACTGATTTTTTTTTATGACTCACGTACCCTTTAGTCAAGATATCAATAAACCTTCTTTTTGTACTTAGTCGACATATGATTATGGGGCTTATTAAAAAGAAGTCATATCGGTTCTAATATTTGTTAAGGCTAACAACCTTGGGTAAGGGGCATTTATTCATTTTATATATATTTTTTTTTCTCTCTTTTTTTTTTGAAGGAATGCATCTTTAACCCATGTAGCGAGCCTTAGGCTAATGACTCCCAGACCAGTTGGCCTTAGGGCATTAGGTGTTAAGACACCCCTTCGAGCTTAACGACTCGGGTTGTCGATGCTTTTTTTTGCTTAGAAACTTGTGGATAGTGCAATGTTCAATCCCATTAAGCTTTCTCCTTAATCCATGTAGCGAGCTTTGGGCCAATAGCTCCTAAACCAGTTGGTCTTAGGGTATCAGGTGTTGAGGCACCTCTCGGGCTTAATTGCTCAAATTAAGGAGGCTACAAGACCAAACTTATCCACCATTACTTTCTCTCTTTTTTCTTTTTCTTTTTTTCTTTCATTTTTCATTTTTTTCATTTTTTTTTTTAAAACTTTCCCCTTCCTTTTGTTGTTTTCCTAAACAAAACAAAATAACTCAAATATTGCAATATTTCATTTCGCCACCACAATCATACATCAAGGTATGTGTGTGTGTGAAGAAAGATTCATAGATACTTGCTTAATGAGCACATAAGCACACAATTTATTAAATGATAAGGTTGTGAGAGTTCATAGATTTGAATGATTCAAAGTGAAATGAATAAGACCTCCTTGTTATAAAATTCAAAAATCAAGACTAAATAATATCAAATAAGTCTTCAAAAATGCAAGAATAAAATGACAAATTGGTTAGAATGGGTTTCAAGAGTTCAAACTGGTCCTCCCTACTCTGCCATTCCTGACCCAGAATGCGTCTCAAGAGGATTTGAACTCCTTATACCGCACTCTGAATCTAATTACTAACTCGCTTTCTTTTTTTTTTTTTTTTTTTTTGCAAGAAAAAGTAAAATTTCAAGACACACTTATGTCTACTATCCTTCCCCCCCAACCAAATGAAAACATTGTCCTCAATGTTTAAATGTAGAGAGATAAAGTATAGGAGACATTACCTGAAGCTTCTGTTACTAAGAGAGATGACCTGAAAGACTCATAAAATAACATGCTAAAAATAAAATAAAATAAAATAAAGGACAAGAAGAAAAACACTTGACAAAGGAGATTCAGACTATTTTGATGGCTGTTATATCACTTTTGATTTTAGGCCCTTCATGCCCAATTATGTGAGTAGTAGCTGGGTCAGCGTTCATACTCAACTTCTTGTAATGTTGTATCAAGTAATCACAAGAAGAAGTGGCAGAAACAAGGATCTTTCGCGCCTAATGTGGGATAAAATTTTGTTCTACAGCTGCATCAACAAAACTTATTAAAGGATCAAAGAAAATGTTAACATTCAACAAACCTATGGGTTTTTGATGGAGATTCAGTTGGGCCCAAGAGGCAATTTGAAAAATTTCTTCAAGAGTGACAAAGCCACCTGGTAAAGCAATAAAGGCATCTGAATTGATGAGCATATGTGCCATGCGTTCATGCATATAGGAGACCTGTAACTCCTTCCCAAAACGTGTTGTTTTCAAACTAATTATACTTTATACCGCCACAAAGCTTTATGATAACTCCTAAGAATTGAGTTACCCCTCCTAACTATTGCAGCTGTGACACAAACAACCAATTAAAACCGAGGCATACATGTCCCTATTGTAAAACCACATGAATCTTTCTTTCAGCCAGTAGCCTACCAAGATATTTCGCTACTTCTACGAACTCTTCACTTTTACCTGGTCGAGATCCACAGAATACACATATCCTTTGGATTCGACGTTTTTGAAGTTCCCTCCATGTCTATGTAACTCTCTAACTATGTGTGAAGAAGAGAACAAGAGATGTGGTATTTATGGAGTGCAAAAAGGTATGCTAATGATGATATCTATCTAGGTAGCTTGGTTGTTTGTTGAAAAAGAGTAGACAAATAGAAGCAAAAAAATGTCACACAAAAGATGATCGGGAAATAAGAACCATAAAGCAAACCAAACGATACAAATTTCCAAAAAATGACAGCACAATGAGGTATTAAAATTCAAAACATGAATGGCATGCATGGCATATGTACAGGTAGTTGTGACTGCATGGCTCACATCTTCCTCTGGTTTTACGTCCAGAAATGGCTTAAACACCTTCTATGAGTTGGGAATATGCTTCCCATCCAGTTTTCTTATAAACTGGCAAACAGTGTCGTTTTGAGTCAGATTCCCAAGACTATAGCGTTCCTGCTCATCTCGGAATTGTGTCCACAAATTAAAAATTTCACGCTGCACAAGTCCACAAGAATGCGTCTCTAGAGTCGTTCGGATATCATCCAAAGACTCCTTACTCAGTCCATTCTTGATGAACTGTAGTTTATCCTCTCGATTGTTAGACAAATATCCCAAGGAGCGGCAACGCTGGTTACAAGTCATCTTGCACATCTGGGACAAACTTGTAACGTTTTCGCTCTTCGCTTTTTGGCATAAGAGCTTTTTCCCAAACCTGGCATATGGGAAACAAGATTATCTGAAAACTCACAAGAGAATCGAACCTTGGCTTCAATTAACCATCTTAAATCAGCAGGAATACCCTTACGCATCAACAACCTTAGTCTTTCTGCACGAGCTTTATAAAATTTAAGCAAATCATTTTGAGGAAGAGAGGGAAAATGTTTGTGCAATTTTGAGAGAATGGTATCCATGTGAAGAAAATGAGAGAGAAGAAAAGAAAATGGATGCAAGCAACAGTTTTTAGGGAACTGAAAAACCGACTTTAATAGTCACAGAGTACCGTATCCGCCACTTGACCGGGAAAAATCAATCCTTAAAAAGGATCGACTAAAGCAATGGACTCTTCATTTTGGTCAAAATTTTCAAAGAATGGTTTTAACCGTTGTCCATTAACTTTAAAAACATGACCATTCTTTGGGTTCTCAATTTCAACAACTCCATGAGAGAAAACATTTTTAACAATGAAAGGTCAGTCCAAACCCTGACGAAGCTCTACCATGGAAATAAATGCAACCTTGAATCATACAAAAGAACTTTTTGTGAAGGTTCAAAAGATTTTCTAACAATGGATTTGTCATGAAAAACCTTCATTTTTTCTTTGTAGATTTTAGAATTTTCGTAAGCCTCATTCCTGATTACTTCAAGTTCACTCAGTTGGAGTTTTCGTAACTTGCAAGCATCATTCAAGTTTGTTTTAAATGTTTTAATGGCCCAATAAGCTTTATGTTAAATTTCCACTGGCAAGTGACAAGGTTTTCCATAAACTAATCTATAAGGAGACATTCCCAATGATGTTTTGAAAGCAGTTCGGTAAGCCCCAAGTGCATCATTAAGTCTTAAAGACCAATCTTTACGATTTGGGTTAACCGTTGTTTCTAAGATCTGTTTTATCTCCCTATTAGCTAATTCAACTTGTCCACTTGTTTGTGGGTGATAAGTTGTAGAAATTTTATGGGTTATTCCATATTTCTTCATTAAAGTTTCATATGGTTTGTTACAAAAATGTGTACCCCCATCACTAATAATGGCTCGAGGAATTCCAAATCTACTTAAGATATTCTCCTTCAAGAATTTGACAACTGTTTGTGATCATTGTTTCGACATGGAATTGCCTCGACCCATTTTGAAACATAGTCTACTGCAACAAGGATGTACACAAAACCAAATGACGGTGGAAAGGGTCCCATAAAATCAATATCCCAACAGTCAAAGATTTCAACAACAAGAATGGGATTTAAAGGCATCATGTTTCTTTTTGAAATGGATCCCAATTTTTGACACTTTTCACATGTTTTGCAAAATGCATGTGCATCTTTAAATAAGGTGGGCCAATAAAATCCACATTGTAAGATCTTAGCAGCTGTTTTTCTAGATGAAAAATGTCCTCCACATGCTTCAGAATGACAAAAGTTAATGACACTACTTACCTCAGTGTCGGGTATGCATCTTCTCATTATTTGGTCTGGACAATATTTGAACAGATATGGGTCATCCTAGTAAAAATTTTTCACCTCGATTAAAAATTTTCTTTTGTCTTGAGCATTCCAATGAGGTGGCATTTTCCCTGTCGCAAGAAAATTTACAATATCAGCAAACCAAGGTATAGTAGCAACAGAAAATAAAAACTCATCAGGAAAAGAATCATTGATAGGTGAAGTTTCAATTAATGTCTCTGTCGTTAGTCTTGAAAAATGATCAGCAACGACATTTTCGGCTCCTTTCTTATCCTATATTGTGATGTTGAATTCTTGGAGCAATAAGATCCACCGTATCAATCTAGGTTTTGCATCCTGTTTAGTCATTAAATATCTCACAGCTGCATGGTAAGTGTAAACAATTGTTGGAGAGCCAATTAAATAAGATCGAAATTTGTCCAATGCAAATACTACTGCAAGTAGTTCTTTCTAAGTTGTTGTGTAATTCATTTGTGCATCATTTAAAGTCCTACTTGCATAGTATATTACATAAGGCTTAACTTCTTTTCTTTGTCCTAAGACAGCACCAACGGCATAGTCACTTGCATCACACATCAATTCAAAAGGCAAGGACCAATCAGGAGATTGCATAATTAGAGCATTTGTTAAAAGTCCAATTAATGTATCAAAGGCATTTTGACATTCTTGAGTCCATTCAAAGGAAGTATCTGTTATTAAGAGGTTACAAAGAGGTTTAGATATAGCACTGAAATTTCTTATGAACCTCCTATAAAATCCAGCATGCCCTAAGAATGAACGAACCTCTTTGACTGTTTTTGGTGGAGGCAAATGGGAATTAATTCCACTTTTGCTTTGTCCACTTCAATTCCCTTAGAAGACACCACATGGCCTAAGACAATTCCCGAAGTGACCATATAATGACATTTTTCCCAGTTCAAAATAAGACCTTTTTCCACACACCTTTTTAGGACTTTTTCTAAATTTTCAAGATAATTATCAAAAGAGTTTCCAAAGACAGTTAAATCATCCATGAAAACTTCTAAACAATGCTCAACCATGTCACTGAAAATGCTTAACATGCATCTTTGAAAAGTGGCTGGGGCATTACAAAGTCCGAAAGGCATTCTCCTAAATGCAAAAGTGCCATAGGGGCACGTGAATGTGGTCTTTTCTTGGTCTTCAAGTGCAATGGGGATTTGATAGTAGCCTGAGTATCCATCAAGAAAGCAGTAGTAGGGGTTTCCTGCTACTCTTTCAAGAATTTGGTCAAGGAAGGGTAAAGGAAAATGGTCTTTTCTAGTGACAGCATTTAATTTTCTATAATCAATGCACATCCTCCAACTAGATAAGACACGAGTTGGCAATAAT
>SNVD02004911.1:0-20994 GCA_013180625.2 Boswellia sacra
CACAAGCACAGGCACTCCTTTCCTGGCCTCCAGGCAACCGTCTGAGGATCTCAAAGAGACATTCATCAGGTAGGATTTCAATAGAGATCTTCTTCTGCTCTGATCTCTCCCCACTGAAAACAAATGGAGCACTGATGCGAGACCTCTTGCGAGGAGGAAAATACACATCAACATGGGGGGGAAGAGGCAAAAAGAGGCTCGACTCCTTGGGGTTAGGGTATATTGGACCCCCAGGGCAGAAATCATCATTACCTGTGTGAAAAAAATCCATAAATTCAGCCAAACCATTCCAAGAATTATATATTTTCGCTATATCATAATACAAAGTTCATTTTTCAGAGAACTACCTTCCAAAATCAAACAAATGCTATCTAATATTTGTAACAACAATTAAAAAAATTGCCGTAAGGCATCCTAGAAGATCAGAAACTAAAAAATTTGAAATCTCTACCATCATATTTGAGTTATCAACCAATTATTGTTACAAACTCGTCCAAAATATTACAACAAGGCTTATCAGATCCATAATACAGCCTAACATGTTCATAAACTCCTAACACAACTCTATCATCATCTATGATATCAAAACTAACATAATTCAACAAAAATTGACCACGAAAAACCTAACTTCATGGATCTGATCCACAAATAAACTACTTACACAACCTAAACCTATCCTAGCCGATAAAAATCAAGCTAAAAAACGAAAAATAAGGGAAAAATCAAGCTTACCAGTGAAACCAAAGAGCTTCGACATGGATACAGCTCAAAAGACCCCGGAAGGCAAAATCCGAACTGATGAAGAGCCGAAAACCCTCCAAAGAGAGCAAAAAAAAGAAAGGCAACGAAGACGAGAGCTGCTGCGACGACACCGTATAGCTCTTGAGGACACGAATGCATGAGATAGATGAGAGCCTTAGAAGGACGATTGGAAACCCTATCAGATAGGGCAAAAAGAGAGAGAGAAATGACAGAGAAACGAGAGAGAAAATGAAAGAATGAGCGGTGTTTAAGAGTAAAGGGTGTTATTTTAATGTGAGTGGAGAGTGGTTTTGGTACGTGACAATACACGCAATCAAAACTCACATGCAATGTATCTGTGCGCATAAGTGGCCTTTCCTTGTTATATTCTCCCCTCTTATTACCCCACCAACACGAATACCGGAAACCGCTTTCCCTTTCATTTTAGTTGTTTCCCGTCGTGTTCGTTCTGCCTCCCTGTTTGGATACGAGCTTGTGTTTTGGGGTGCTTGGTTTGTTGGATCACGCACACTCCTGTCTAAGTTACAATTCCATTCCTCTTCTCTGACTTTCTTATTCCGATTCAGGATTAACAGCCTTATTTAATTTATTTTATGTTTAGTTAAATAATAGTTCGCCAAATTCGACCAAACTGTGAGAACTGAGAAGTCATGCCTAACCATTCTTGCAAAATACAAATAGTTATTTTCAAAAAAAGATTTAACTTAATTTTTTTTTTTACTTTTTTATTCTAATATGATTATCGAATGCTCTAAATCGATTACGAATAAGATGAGATCATTTTATTATTATTAAAATTAAAACCAATATTAAATTCACCTATCAATTTTTTTATCAAACATAATAGAATGTAAGTACATGACTTCTACCCAAAAAAAAAAAAAGAAAGAAAAATCCAAATCAGCTTATGTTGTCATCTCTCAATACATATATAGAAAATAATAGACTTTCTCTCATTTTTTTTTTTATTTTATAATTTACAACTACATAGTTATAATTAACTTCGTTGGCAACCATCAAAACCTAACAATTTGTCTAGGTGCGAAGAAGTAAGAGGCATCTATCTCCTATTACAACGTTAAGAAGTTTCAAATATAAATTTAAAACGTGTAATATTATTATGAAATTAATGTGACATTACTTTTTTGTAGCAATAACATGTTTATTTTGGGCTAAAATTTACAAATGAATTTGCTGCCAAATTCAATATTTGGTATAGCTAGCATAGGTGCAGACGTTATGGTGTGAAACTAAAGCTAAATTTTTTTTTTTGTTTAAAATATCTGTGACCATTGTTTTCATGTAAAAAGACGTAGATGTCATTTTTATTATTAAAGTATAGAATATCGGTTTTATATAGTACATAATATAGTCGTGTAAATTATATAATAGAGTCGTGCAAAATTCTCGAACTTGTAATTTTGAATTTTGCACAACCCTATCGTGAACTTGACTGCGCAAAATTTTCAAAACTATTTTTTTACACGATAGGGTTGTGAAGTTGCACGACTTAGTTGTGCAATATAATAACTAAATCTGTAATGTCGTTAATAATTATTTTACAAGATGATTGTATAATTTGTATGATATAGTTATGCAAAACATAAAGATCTATTTTTTTATTTTTTACATGACTCTTTCGTATAATTGCACGACTACATGGTGCAAAAAATTATATATGTAATCTAATTTCGTTATTTTTAAAACGATTAAGGATACCTTTGTACTTTTTTTAAGAGAGGTTAAAAATGGTTAAAATATAAAAAATGATTACATATAAATTATAAAAATAGTTAAATTATATATGTAAACTTTTTTTTTAAAATTTTGCGACCATTTTTTTCATGTAAAAAGACACGGATGTCATTTTTATTATTAAAGTATAGAATATCATTTTTATATAGTGCACAACATAGTCGTATAAATTGTATAATGAAGTCGTGCAAAATTCTTGAATTTGTAATTTTGTACAACCCTATCGTTAACCTGATCGTGCAAAATTTTCAAAGCTATTTTTTTATACCATGGGGCTGTGAAATTGCACGACTTAGTCGTGGAATATAATAACTACATCTGTAATATTGTTGATAATTATTTTACGAGATAATTGTGTAATTTATATGATATAATTATGAAAAATATTCAATATCTATTTTTTTATTTTTTGCCGACTCCTCTATATAATTGCACAATTATGTGGTGTAAAAAATTATATATGTAATATAATTTCGTTATGTTTAAAACAGTTAAGGATACTTTTATATATATTTTTTTAAAATGAGGTTAAAAATAGTTAAAATATAAAAAATGATTACGTATAATTAGTGGTTGGCCCAAGAAGATATTTGTAAAAAATTGCCGTGATGGATAGGAAAGGAGGCCTACCACTAAATAAAAATGCTGTGATTGCCACCAACATTTGGTACATGAATGGGCACCGATACACAAATAGAGCATTAATATTGCGCATCTTGTCGGATTCTGAAAGTTGATCGATCGCATAAATTGATAACACAAATTTTGTAGGGCATGCCACGAGATGGGATGGGCTCATTACTGGTGATAGTGCCTTGACCGCCCCATTACCAGAAAATTGTTTTGTTCGTGGGGCATTGGGCAAAGGCAAATGCATTTCTTCTTCCAACTTTGACTTCAATTTACCAATTATTTGCCCTTGTCCACTTGTATTTGATTGGACTTTGATTTGATTTAAATGGGTAAAAATGTTTACACGCTCCGAGGTAAGGCAACGAATTGAACATCATCATTTTGAAATGTGATAGTTTTCAATCAAAGTAAAAGTAATCAACCATTCGTTTCGGTTAATATCTAGTACGGTGCATTATTCGAGTTGAATAAGCAAGTTGCTCGTAGTCAAATACTATCCAACTCATGCAAGTTGTAGGTTGCACGTGTAATGGATACATTTGAGATACCTGGTACACAATTCCCCAAAAGCAAATTGCAATTCGGTATAATCATATTCAATTAACGGGTTAACGGGTGATACTAGGATACATCAGTTATATCATATAACTATTTTTAAATTTTTTTATAAATTTTGTGTCAAAGTTATCAATTCTTATATAAAAATCATAAATATAAAAAAATAATTGTAAATAAATAATATTTTATATTTACGATTTTTATATAATAATTTATAACTTTTAGACTAATTTTATAAAAAATAAAAATAGTTATACGATTATTTATTTACATATTTACGAATTTTATATAAAAATTTACAATTTTTACATTAAATTTACAAAAAATTTAAAAACGATGTACCATAGTTAAAGCCTAAATTAATTAAGAGTCAAGAGGCTAGAAGTCGAATTTGATTGACAGATAATTCTAAGTTGTATATTGCGAAAAAAATCTTCCCTACGATTGATGCATGACATAATTGAGTTGATGTAATGTATTCGTTCAATAAAACGCTAAAAAAGTGTGATAAACAACAGATTTTGTAAGTCTTTATTTTTAACTTTTCTAATTTTTTATTAAACAGATATACTATATCAATTTAATCACCTGATATATCCGTTGTGTTGTAAGAAAGTCTTGTATATTGATATTATGTGTTTAAGGGACAGAAATCCTGCCCACCCCACATATTGTGGTACAAATTAATGGAGATTGGCAGCTAGGCCAGCCACGGCTACGCAAGTAAGTGGGTGTGGGTCGGTTCCATTAGATTACGTACGCTAAATAAATTTAATATAAAGTATTGCTAAAACTAAGCAAAAGTGCATTTGTTCTTTAATTAATCACTTTCTAGCTTTATGTGTTTATTATGATTATAAGTTGTAATAGAGATAGTTGCCATTACTCATTAGCAGTAGTAGCGCTTCAAACAAGTTCTTCAAGCCAGCTGGAATCGTTTGGCCAAAAAAAAAATTTGAGGGTTTTTAATGACAAATCTAACCTTATTAAGGTTAATTTTTTCTTTTAGACAAAAAAAAAAAATCAAGTTGAAGGAGTTGTTCTAAACTATTTGGATGTCTAAAGATTTTAGATAGTTTAGCTATTATGATTGGATCGGTCAATCAAATAAAATTAAAAAATGACTAAAACTGAAAATTAGGTCATACTGTAATACATCATATATATTACGATATATCGGATATATCAATATAATAATTTCTAAAATTATTATAAAATTTATAAATAAGTAGATTATAATTATAAATGAGTATATAAAAGTTATATACCTCATTTATAATTTTACAACTTTTTCGATACTATAGTAAAACCCAAACTTAAAGCAATCTCCTTTTAACTTTTATTTGCATTTTTTCACATATTTTAAAGAATAATTACGAAGTCAATTAATATACTCATTTAAGAGGAAACTAAGATTATCTTAAAAAAGTAGTGAACAAGTAAAAAATACCCACTTAAAAGAAGAAAAGTACAAGTGGCTTATCATCTCAAAATTTATAGTCAACAACCGATATAATCAATATGTAAATAAAGTTTGGGTTATCAATGACTTTTCATTGATCAAAATTTGCCTGCACAATTGCAAATTAAAGCTTAATTAAGCTGGAGGTCCCGAAGTTCCCTACTACCATATTAAATTTGAGAACAGTGAAGACAAATATGAGTAGCTGAGAGGGACGTGAATGAAAGAATTATTTAAGGTGGAAAATACATGAAGATGAAGAAGAAGAAGAAGAAGAAGAACCATCCATGTTCAAAGAATTGAATTTAATTCTTTTTAAAAACAAGCAAGTTGCAGTTTCCATGTGAGTGGTGTATATAATATAATTTATTAGTTAAATTAATTATTAAATATGGATTTCCCATCTTCATTGAGAGAAGGGAATGAAGTTTCAGGTTCATTGGATTCAATAAGGTTATGAATCGTCGAAAAATAATTAATATTAATTGTTCAACTTTTTCGTTTTTGTTTTCTGACCAAGTTGCGTTTTGTTTGTTTCGTACATTGTATTGCATGTTTTTGCTTTTCCATAAAGCATGCAAATGCAATCCACTTGGATTAAAATGCTTTGCAATGCCATCGCATGACCATGAGTGTACAGTTAACAATAATAATAAAATGCTCTGCCATGATATCCACGAGGAGGTTTTGTTTTTTATTGTATTTTATTTTGTCAACCACCAGCAAAGCGATGCATATTTTTCATCAATTTTGCATTGATTATAAGTTGAACGGTCGTTATCTTTTACCCAATTAATCTAATTTTAGTCTCTGGTCATCTTTGAACCATCATTATAATAATGAAAATGATTAATCAGCTTAATTAGAAGGTGAAATTGAAAACAAACACATGACACATGAACATCGTATCTTTGGTCATAATGTTGATTTGTTTTTGAAGATTTTGAAAGATTTTGTGGTCCCAAATCTGTGTTTTGTTACCAATGCATCGGTGAATGTGGTTTTTAGTTACACAATAAAGAAGGAGAAGCTCTGTCTTGCAATTTGCATTGTAATAGCTTTCTGGGTAGATAGTGATATATATGTTGATATCACATTGGCTCTTGATTAATTGTTTTGCTAAGCTGCTTTTTGTGGTGGAGAAGCCTTAGCCACAGCAACATTAGTCTTTCTTTCAAAATTTTTAATCTTTATTAGCGATTGATAGATAGATGATAAATTGATTCTATATAAAGCACATATTCATATTCTTTGACTTGGACTGAGGAAAGTGCACTGCAACTTCCTTTTGAAAGTGGCATCTATCTGCAAATATAAGAAATTACATTGCATTGCATATATATCTTCCACAGTTTAATAGTTAAAGTATGCATTGAAATTTTGGAACACATATTTGTTGTATTTAATCAAGTATAGGGATAGTGGTACGGTGGGGCTAAAAAGTCATGTCAGTTGAATTAGTTTTAATAGCTCTGACCCACAAGCACTTTCGTTGTTGGAGAATGAAGGGCAAATAAGCATATTTCACTTGTCGATTCGATGTTGAAGAGGTGGATGAAAGGGAGGCTATTCAATTAAATTAGCCCAAATAGTTGAAAACAAAAACAGGGTTTTCACACTAACCCTCAATTATTATCTTTATACATAGAATAATAATATATGTGAAACACAACACATCCATCACGTCTAATCTAGACTCTTTTTAATGGTTCATATCCATAATAGAATCAACTAGGAAACTCGTCACATTGCTCATAGTCAGGAGTAGCTGATGATCTTGGGGCCCTTTCCATTTTGGAGGCTAGCAAGTTCATACAAGCTTTATAATCAACTTATACGTGTCTCATAAGAAACTTTCCACCTCGACCTGGATTGCATCAATGATGAGTTCCTGCAAGTCCTTTTATTGATCTAAATTTCTTCTTCGGCATCACACTAAATAGGCAAATGCATTTCACATGGGCAGCAGACAAACATGTTACATGAAATGCTATGTTAAATTGGTTCATTTCGCAGCTGTGTGAGATAAGAGAGGAAGCGCAAGGTGGATCAATTTTTGGTCCCCCAACTGAGTAAAAGGTAGAAGCATTAGGCTGCTTTTCTACAAATAACATTTACAGGATCAGACCATCTCCATATAGTAACACCTTTCAGGCTTTACAAGGAGTGTAGTGCGTAAAGATTGCAGCCTGTGGCGCAGAACCCATGTAAGTATCTGACCAGTAAAATGGGCCTTTAAGCCTCTTGTTGCCTTGCACGGCAAAAATCAACAAGCTGACAGAAGATAGTGTAACATTACATCTCCCATGGCAACCTAAGGCCTAGAAAGAGGAAAATGTTGATAAATGGTGGCATACAGACGATACAATGGCTAATAAGAAAGTCAATTCGACTCGTTTAGTGCCGAATACTTATCTAACTTACAGAAAATAAGAATAATAATAAAAAATATAAAAAGTGAGATATCATGAAGATCAAAGTTTTCCAAGTTATGCTTCCTCATTCATAGAGACCATCCTGTTCCCAAACATCAACAAGAAAATCCACCATTTCCTGTCAATATGATAACCAATAAGCAGTCAAGACTCTTTAACAATTTTGTTAGCATTAATCCATCAAAAAAAGGAAAAAAAAAAAAAAAAGGCAGAAACCACCTGGGAACAAAGCATACTTACAGAGAGAGGGACTGGCTGGGGGAAACGCTTGTTAGTTCCGAGTAAACTATCGTAAGATACACTCCAACTACAAAACATATTAGCCAAATTATATATAGGCAGTATTGAGCAAGAGAAGATGCCAGAACAGAATCTTATAAAGCCTCGTTTGGATAGCACGTATAGCCATTGCAAGGGAGTGTCACATGAAAATTTTGAATTACTTAAAATGAAGGTTCATGAGATGTAATGAACATTGATGAAGCTGCATGATCAGGGAAATTCAATAGTCTACAGTAGGTAATGTTTATACATGCTTGAACTAGTTAAGTGTGGGCAATACGAAGATGTGCAAAATAAAAGGGCAACGGAGACAAAGTATTTTTGCATTTATTTTACGTCTTGTGAGGAGCAACAGCTTATTTTCAGTATTGAAAAATATGAAAGTTATGCACCTTAATGTAGGTTCTTGATATTGCATTCGTTTCCTAGAAGTTTTAGGAGGTTTATTTGCAAGCCACTGCTGCTGCGTCTGGTTCCAGAGAAGAAGTCCTGCATCGAGTGAAGCTACCATAATTAAGGGGGTTTTCTTTGATAAATTTGAAATAAAAGAGAAAGAGAACAAAAGGGCAAAATGTGAAGCAAGAAGAAATCCTGAAATTGGTAATAAAACTTGAAAAAATTAAGCAAGAAAATTATGTAAAACTGGTTCTAAAACCGATAAATTTAACCTATGGAAGCATAAGCACAAAATAAGTTCACCAAATCAACAATTTGTGAAGTTCTTTACCTTTTGCAAACAATAATACAAATATAGCCAGTATTACCACCTAATATAAAATGCATAAGCTATTTCAACCACGTAAATGTCTTTGACTATTATCAAACTCAAAATGATTGGTTTAATTTTTAAAACAGCTAAAACCAAACAACTAAGCAGGAGCTCCTAGGTGCTCAATAAAGACCCTCTAGCTATGGGAATTGACCAATATCCTATAGGGGACAAGCTAAAATGATTAGAAAGAGAATTTCAATATAACATGCACATATAAATGCTCAGTATAAGGGAATCCAATAATCAGTTTTACTCAGTAATATAGAGAGCGAATAGTCTATGCATTTGAACTTGCCATGATTCACAAATTCAGGAGGGTTGCTTGTGCTACCAGCACCACTTAGGGAATCAAGGGGTTGATTCATTGCACTGATTGATGAAATGCTTCTGGAATGAAGAGCACTATGATCAATCTCAGTGCTAGAGGTCCAGAAATCCTCTGATATGCCAGGTTTCTTCACCGTTCGGCCTTGAATTGTCAGCCCCTGTGTGGATTTAGCAAAGCTAAAGCATCCAAAACAGCCTCTGCTCTGTTACA
Organism: Boswellia sacra; assembly: GCA_013180625.2. Taxonomy (NCBI): domain Eukaryota; kingdom Viridiplantae; phylum Streptophyta; class Magnoliopsida; order Sapindales; family Burseraceae; genus Boswellia; species Boswellia sacra. The sequence continues at coordinate 9,198 of SNVD02004911.1, forward strand.
AATCAGGTTTAACCTCAAATATGATTAGCACCAGCTAACAATAACTCAATCCTCAATTTAAGGAAAATGATCAAGCGTGATATGGATATGACATTTAAATTATCTACAAGACTTAGATATTCCATAACAGAAGTTTCATTCCTTTTCCATGCACTTAAAAGAAATCCCATTTCAGAACTTGCAATTGTTTACTACTAATGCTTTCACCTAAATTAGTACTGAAATTTTATTTTACAAAATAATATTAAAAGCAAGGTGCACTAAGATTTACAGAGAAAATGCTGAAAAGACAAGCACAGAATGCAACTTATATTCTCTATCTAGAGTTCATTATACTCCTTTGCTTACAGCTTCAGGTTACCCTTTCCCAGCATATCAAAAGTTCATTCAGCATGCCACAAATAAAATGGTTTTATTTTGAGTGATAATCAGAAGTCAAATTTGAGAAAACTCTCCAAGAAAAAATTAAAATAGCTACTGATTGCCTTTTCCAACTAACTAAAAAGAGATGAATTCAAAAAAGTGAAAAGAAAGAAGCTGTTCTAGTCAAAACATATGTTAATGGACATGATAAAGACGGGGCTAAAAAAAAAAAAGCTCCTAAAAATTTCATCATGCATTCATTCCACTTGAATCAAATGAAGCCTCCGATCATATTCACCACATATACAGCAAGTATTTGCACCCATATCCAGATTTCAGCTCAGGTTACAGGGCTAAACATAACTTATATAAAACAAAATTCTTAGGGATATAGAGCCAAGCAAGTCATCAAGCAATTAAGCAGTCCATTTTTCAAACAAATATAAGCAAAAGTTAAGAAAATAAATAAAAATAGAGAATCTCCCTCACACTGAGAGAAGCGTTGCATTTGCTCTTAAACGATTTCATTGCCGTAAGTGCAAGCTCCCAGATATAACCTCCAGAAAACGCAAGAAATAAACAGCATGGTTTTCTAACAAAACATTTCTCGATTTGAGGCAAAAAACAATACTTATAATACATATCACCTAATACATCCCAAGGAAAAAAAATCCTGCGGATTGTATAATGTAAACCAAGTGTCCAAGACTTGAAGGAAAGAATGGAAAATTTAAAAAGTGCCAAAAGGTCGCTCCCTTACAGAACAAGCAAGCACACAAACATATGATTCCACACTAAGTAAAAGCAAACTTAAACAAAGCATGAGAACATAAGCCTTGCATAGCCCCTCGTTTTCTGACTCATAAAGCTAAAAAGTGCAAAACAGATTGAAAATTTTAACTCCTGAACTACAAGTAATCTGGAAACTTAAGATTCTATTTTTAATCACGTCACCCTTTCTTGCCACCTTTCCAAGCAGCTAAAGTGCAGTAAAAAGCTGAATATGCATCGAAGTTTTCAAAATTCACCTTCAGCTTCAACGTTTCTGCGTTGCCTCTGTATTCTAGCAGAGCCCTAAAGAATTTAGAACTTAAAAACTTTTTTTTTTTAATTCTGCAAAGTTTCTCAACAACCAAACACAAAAAAGGAAAAGAAAAGGAAACGACGACATCAATTCATACATGGATATATGACTATAAATGCATGTAAATGAACGACTGACCCCATGCATGCGAGCAGACGACAGATCCAAGGCGGGACGTAGCTAACGATTTGCATTTACAAACGCCAAAGAACAGATCTTTCAATCGGAAATCCGCATCCAGAAGGAAGGCTAATCAGAATCCTGCAAATTAAACAAATTTTAATCATAAGAAAAGTATGGGATCCAAACGAAGCACAAGAGAATAAAAAATTTAAAAAAAAAAACATTCATAGATTTGAAGAAACCTCAAAACTGGCATGATTGAAATGGGTTTTTTATGTTATCCCTTTGTGAAATTTGGATCCTCTATCCTTCCTGCAAAACCTTGGTTGGCCCTCTGCTTCAACCAAAGACAAAGGGCTCGCTTTCTCTTTGTGCTCTTTATTTTGCTCGCGGCCTTTTTTTTTTTTTTTTTAATTTTTCTCGAGTCTAGTTTCTTCTCTTTGTTTTTGTTTTGTTAGTATGCTTGGCAATGCTGGCAGATAAGAGGAAATTATGGAAGTATGGGTTTCCGAAGAGGTGACGACTCAAATTGGCTGTGTCATGAAAAAGAAAAAAAAAGGAATCACAAACACAATCACAAAGGCGGTTGAATGTTAGGTACATCGTTCATCTGCTCTTGTTTAGACTTTAGAGTGTGTGGGCTTTGGCTACCGTACACTTGTGCCGTAAATTTTTTTAAATTTTTTTAAAATTTACCGTAAAAATTATAAATTTTTATATAAAAACCTTAAATATAAAAAATTTATAAATTAATTATTTTTATTTTTTTATAAAATGTGACATAAAGCAATAAAGCATAAGTTGAGTCATGCTAGTGTAATGATGTTGTATTGTCTTTATGTGTGAGTCATATAGTGAGGTGTCCAGTGTTATGATGATAATGATAAGGTGTGAGTTGTAAAGTAGTGTATACGTGTAAAGGAGATTCCTTAGAGATAAGGAAGCATCCTAGCATAGTATCCTGGCTTGGCCTATATAAAGGATACTTGGGCTTTGTATTGGGACACGGAATACTAGCCGAGTCTCTCGTGTGTCTATCCCTTGTGTAATCTCTTTCTCTAGTAATAGAATCAGAGCTTGTACTCTGAGCCTAGTTGTTTTAATGGTATCAGAGCCTATCCTCCCAAAAGGAGTTGAAGTCTAAGGTTCAAAATAATAAAGTTCTCTCAGTTCGGCCCTGCCGTCGGTTGAATTTTATCATTTTGATATCTTATGAATTTCTGAGTTAGAAGTTGTGATTCAGTTAAGGCTATCCAGAGTGAAGAAATATAGATTGAGGATACTTTTCTATTGTGGTGTGAATGCTCGAAAAGAAAGCCAAGGTGGCGTGAGAAAAAAGAGCTAATATCCACAAGAAAAGTTATATCTATATTCTCCTTTTGTAGTAAGACCCTGAGAGGCAACATAAGGACAATGGATAACCAAGAGATAGCAACGACTGAATTTGCAAAGTCTTCTTCAGAAGTTCCTTCTTCTTCTAGTTCGGTCACAAACTTTCATTATGAGGCAGAGTATGAGTCAGATACTAAACCCAATTCTCTACAACCCTTTCATCTAGATCCTCTTAATCCTTATAAGTTCTATGATGTCAGTGTTCTTATTCCTAAACTAAAAACCCTTGTTCCGTTTAGAACCCCTAAACTCAAGTCTGTGTACAAGTCCTCGGAAGTGTCCGTCCAGTCTATTTCTTCAAGTTCTTCAGAAACCTATCTTCCTATAATTTCCGCACCAGATATCCAAAGATACAGTCGAGAAGGCTACCGTGGAATTCATCTGGGAGCAATTCGAATAGGATTGCAACCATTATTCCTTGGTGGTAAAAATGTTACTTGTTTCATTGCAGTTCTAGATACTCGTTGGCAGTCTTTTGAAAAAGCTTTGATATCAGCTGTTGAGGTAGGTCTCAATCAAGGTCATGTTATCATACAAGTTGAGCCTAACTTTACCCTTGATATTTCCAAGCCTACTTTGCCAAACACTATCAAAGTCATGATCCAGTTACATGGATTAGAAATGAATCCCAATGAGTCAGCCCTTGCAATTCATCATTCCATGACCTATAAAGTCCAAACACATCTCTTTTCCCTGAACCACACAAATATGCCAATTACTAGACTCACTGGTAATGGTATAATCATTCAGCCTCAGACTTTCAAGCAAAATCAGCTCGTTTTTCCTCCAAAATGGATTAATGAGTATGAGCAGAGTAACAAGCCTCAAACTGTTCATGACAAGCCAAAGATAGAAAAGCTGTCTGCCGGTAGAACCTCAGTTTCTTTTCCAAGAGAATCAGTTCCTATCTATCCCTGCGAAAAGTGTCAGCTGGATGGCAAGAATCCTAGATCTTGCACTCATATGCCCAGAACTCATTTTCTTCCTAGATCTCATTCAGTGAAATATGGCGGATCCATCAATATGTTCAAATTTCCAGAAAATGATTTTGTCTCTAATGCCTCTGGAAATTATGTTGCTGGAAGCTGGGTTGTTCAAAAGCTTGATCCAACAGAGTTTGGTCCCATTGAAAAGGCGGTCAACTGGCACAACACTAATGCTCTACAACAAAACAGAGCGTTAGAAGCCATTGCTGAGCAGCAAGAGCAGATTAAGCAAGAACTTCAAGAGATACGCAGGCGACTGAAGAAAGTTCACAAGCTAACAGTCAAACAACTTTCAGATGCTCATGAAAAACCTCGTCCAATCAACATGATTGTCAGTACTGGAGTTGACAGTGACTATTTTCTTAATCAAGTTCGTGAAGAGCAGCGAAGATTCTTTGAGCAAAAGAAGAAAAAGAAGATTTCTTGGAAGAAAGATAAGCCAAGAAAGAATTCTGATATTTGGGAAGAAAGTCCTACGGGCAACAGTGTCAAAGGCTTTTGGAGAAATTACGAAATGCCTTATGTGCAACCATGGCCTATTCATGCCTCTGGTTGGGATGATGATCTATCTGGTTCTACATCAGATGGATCAAACAATTCCTCTGAATCTTTATCTTCCTCAGTTGCTGAACCGGTTATGATGGAGCAGCCACATATTCCTGCAAATCCGACATATGTTGATACTACTGGTAGATTCAGACAGAGAACTCCTCAGTTTAAGCCAGACATGAGCAGAGGAGAAACATCAGGAGTATCTTCTTCGGCAAATGTTGGTGAAAACCAAAATCAAGAAAATCAAGAAGAGCTTGATGTTCAGATTCAGGTGCCAAACGCTCCAAATGTAAAAACTTTTTGGAATATTGATGGTCTAAAACTAGAAGAAAGACCAGCATATTTTGAAAAGATGTTAGCTTGGGCAGAAGGAGAAATACAACGCGCTCCACATCTTAGCAAACGAGCAGTCACTCTTCGACTTGTCTCAGGATTTCTTGGATCCTTGAGAAGATGGTGGGCAGATACATTTTCTGTGGCAGAAAAGGAGTATATCCTTAGTCATGATCAACCATATAATGAGTTAATCAGATATATAGTTGCTCATTTCTTTGGTACTGGAGAGCGAGAAAGCGAAATTGCTGAGAAGGAATATCTTCAGAACAAGTGCTGTGATGTCCAAATGCTTGAGCAATATTTCCTCAAACAAGAATCTCTCTACTTCAAATTTAACAACCAGTCGGATACAATCAAAAGAACTTTTGTTCTTAATATGCCAGGTCCAGTAGCAGAGATGCTTGAAGCAAAACTAAAAGCAGATGGGATAACTGATCTTGCACCATACAGCCTCGCCAGTCTCTATCAGTTAGCAACAGAAGTGATTCAAACTCATTGTCGCAATCAGGATCTCAAAAAGCACATGAAGCAGATTGAGAAAACTTCTCTTACAAAATACTGCAACAAAAAGCCGCAAGAATTTGGATGTTCTCATCTATCCCATTGCAAGTGCAAAAAAGAGAAGAATTCTAAGAAAAAATTTGCCAAGTCTTGGAAGCAGAGTATAAAGACTAAGTATCGTTTTGTCAAAAAGCGAAAGTTCCCAAAGCAATCAGGCAAATGTTTTATTTGCGGAAAGAAGGGACATTTTGCCAGGCAATGCAAGCAGAAAAAGAAAGCTCCAATCAGACTTCTTCAACTTATCAATGAGCCAGAATTTTCAGATGAATGGTATTACTGGTCAGATGATCCAGAAGATGCTTTGTTCTCAATAGAGGTCCAGTCAGATGATTCAGAAGATGAAACCAGCAGTGCATCAGAAGTTATCATGAATATTCCTCGTGAGGTACCTATTGATCTTACTATGCAGTCAGGTCCAATTTTTCGCCCATATGTCAAAGTGGTAATTCAAATTTCTGATCAAGACCAAGTTGCACTCTCTGCACTTATTGATACTGGAGCAGTTTCCTCTATAATTCATAGCAACTGTCTTCCAAAGTCTCTATTTATTCCTACAGCAGTCAGATTTTCAGCCGCTAGTGGAGATTTGTTTCAAAGCAGCAAATGCACTAGAGCTATTAATCTATTGCCATTTCATAAACGGCATAGCTTTTTTGCGTTTGATCAGTCAGGCGAAGATCTATTGCTTGGGATGGATTTCCTAAGTATTCTCTCTCCATTCACTTTTCATCCTGAAGGATTTGCATTCACTATGCTTGATCCTGTTACTCAGAACTCTCGTTCTTGTCTTTTACCGTGGATAGAGAAATTCTCCATCTCCAGGAGGGGTGAAAATGTCAAATCTCTTGCTCCAAAGTTTGAAACAGAGCACAAAGAACTTCTAGAATGCTGTGGAGATGTTCCAAACAAGTTCTGGTCTCGAGAACAATATTTTGTTTCTCTCCCTTACAAAGACAATTGGGAGATGCCACATCAAACAGCTTCACATCCAGGATTACCACATGATGAAGATCTTTGCAGAGAAGAAATCTCTGAACTTCTCAAAATAAATCTCATCAGTCCTTCAAAATCTGAATGGGCAAGTCAAGCTTTCTACGTCAACAACAGAGCTGAGCGTGTTCGTGGAAAGAAAAGATTCTGTATTGATTACAGAAAGCTCAATGACTGTTTGCGAGATATTCGATATCCTGTTCCAAGAAAGATTTGTCTCTTAAAGAGAATGGCTAAGTCAAAGATCTACTCAAAGTTTGATATGAAGTCAGGATTTTGGCAGGTGGGAGTCAGAAAAGAAGATCGCTACAAAACAGCTTTCATTGTGCCACATGGTCACTATGAGTGGAACGTGATGCCCTTTGGTCTCAAGAATGCTCCTTCAGAATATCAGCACAGAATGGATGACGTGTACAAAGACATAATTAACTTTTGTCTTGTATACATTGATGATGTCCTTATCTTCAGCAATAATGACGAAGATCATGTCCAGCATCTTAAACAGTTCAAGAGTTTAACTTTTGAGCATGGCTTGGTCTTATCCGAAAGAAAGATGTTCATTGGAATCCCAGAAGTAGATTTCCTTGGATTACATATCAAGGATGGCTACACAAAGCCAATGCCACATATTGCTGAAAAGATATTCTTGTTCCCTGACAAGTTGACAAGCAGAAAGATGATTCAACAATTCTTGGGAATCGTCAATTATGCAGGAGATTATATAAAGAATTTGTCCAGATACACTAGCAAAATCTCAAGGCATATAAGGAAGAAAGCAGCAGCCTGGTCTGACGAAGCGACACAAGCTGTAATTGATTTGAAAGAAAAATGCAGGTCTCTTCCTCCTTTAAAGATTCCTGACACGGGACAACTCATCCTTCAGACTGACGCAAGTGACAAATTTTGGGGAGCAGTGCTACTTGAACAAGAAGGGAGCTACAGAAGAATTTGTGCATATAAATCCGGGCAGTTCTCAGACTCTCAACAACACTATCCTTCATCCAAGAAAGAAGTGTTAGCGGTCATCAACGCTATCAAAAAATTTCAATTTCATCTCTCTCTTGAGGAATTTGTGGTTGAAACAGACTACAAATATTTCGAGGGATTGCTTAGAAGAAGAGAAGGCGAGATTCCAGATCCTCAACTCGCTAGATGGTCAGAGTCTCTTTCGAGATTCAAGTTCAAAGTTCGCTACATCAAAGGTGAATCAAACGTGTTAGCAGATTTTCTGTCCAGACCAATTCCTAGACCTATTCAAGTTATAACAATGGCTTCCAGTTCCTCTAAGCCATACATGCTGGGTCAGGATGCCTTTGAAAGAAGACAGGAAGGTCTCAGAAGGCGAAAACTTCCTCAAACTCTTGAAGATTACAAAGGCAAAACAATAATGGAACCACCAGGTCTAACAAAAATGAAAGGAACAGAATTCCTTTATGATCTTCCATCATTCTGTTCTCTTTTGCCTCCAGAAATCAAAACAGATATTGAAGATCGGGTGTTTTATGCACGTGACTATCCAGAAACATCAGACAAAACTTTTGGAAGAACATGGGATCTTTTATATCAATGCATGATGAGTCCTAGCACAGAAGAAAGGAGATTTCAATTGCTTTCTCCTTCACCAAATCCAGATCAAATTTTTGAGACGGTCTACCAGATCTCTCCAAATTTTCATGTGGTCCATGATGAAGACACAAATTGGGGTCATTCAGTCATACCTGAAGCTTCTCCTCTAGGATACTATTCCTATTGGCTATTGTTCACCTATATCCAATAGCGATGGTATTTGATCCTGTATTAATTCACAGGAGCAGAAGGTATAACCCTAATCGATGGTTTGATCGGATGTTCTCTCCAATCTTTGAAGATCTCTTAACGCTTACGCTCAAAGGTGGATTTCAAATTGTCCACAAGATGATAGTAATTTTTCAGTTAAGCGATATATGGGGAAGAACAAGAGAACCATTTATTGAGCCAATTATCCATGATCATATGAGTGATGATATCCAGACGTGTTGGGAAGGATGTCTGCACGCAAGAAAGAGATTGGCAGAAGTCTATCAAATGCCGTTGTTATACTGTACTCACAGTCCTGTTTCAGACAATGTCCTCAATTCACCAGATCTCTTCTATAAAGAAAGGATTAAAAGTCTAGAGCTCGTAAATGACAGTTCTGAAGATGAGTCGATTCAAGAATATCGGCATGATTACCATGAATGGCTTCGCAAGCAAGGAAGAGCCAATGAGATTCAGAATCCTTCACCACCTTGGGAAGATCTCGATGAAGGATGGGAAGATTGGCCACAGCCACAGCTGCCTAACGAACCAGTTGATCCACAACTGATAAGTGTCTATTTATATATCATTTTCATATCAATTCGTCCATGTTTCTTTGCTATATTCCTTGGTATTTTTATGTTTTTGTGTGGTTTTGATGTTTGTAGGAGTTTTGGAGCAACTTGCACAAAAATGGAGTAAAACCCTTCATTTTCACCTCTGCTAGTCAACCATCTTCTCGGATTTAATTGTATTGATATACAATGAACCCGATGACATATCATATACCGTTGAAAAGCTCTCGAATCTACTTTTTGGAGAAATTTACGGTTTATGAATCCATTCAGTGTACCGAAAGTTGTAATCAAAACAGTGTAAGTGTAGAAATGTAATTCCACACATCACTGTAGCATGTATAATACGGACACTGTAGCACGTTACTGTAGCAGAGTATTTAAACACATTTTAGGGTTTTATTTCATAACTTGGAGGGGGGAGAACGTGGTGGAGGCTGCAGCTCTGGAATTCTTTCATCTCTTGGAGTTCTTGAAGGAGACATGAAGCTTGGAAAGAGGAAGAACTACAATCCAAAGAGAATTACATCAAATTTGCTAAGTTTTTCCCTTCCCTTTCATTTTCTGGAATGTCTCCATGTTGTATTGTATTTACACGTTCTTAAACATGTGTAACTGAATCTGAATTGGTTGAGGGTGATTTCAAAGCCCTGATATGGTTTTTGTAAGTTGATTGTGTAAGGAATTGTTATCCAATTCTCTAATTGAAGTTGCTTGTATTCTCCCATATTTAATGCTTATGATTGCTTGCCGATTGTATTTGAGTGGCCAACTGAATATAATCTGGTTGTGATTTATTGCTAGACTAGAAATCTTGATCCGTAATTGTCTTGAATTTCTAATCATTAGTAGCAAAATTGTGATCAGAGATTACAATTGGAGAATATAACCTAAGTTAAATAATCCGAGCTTGTGTGTTTATTGCTTAGATCAACCTATCTTTCGTATCATAATGCATCCATTGAATTAAACTCAGAGAGCTTGTTCTAGGTTGTTTAATGGATAGAGATAAAATAAAGAGCTTGTTATATTTAACAACAAAGTAAGGAAAGATTGGGGTAATAGAGCTTGTTATTATCTACGGTTGATAACTTCAATGCTGTAATAGATGACATGCTACAAATTAATTTGCAAATCAATCTTGTGGTTTAGAGAAGGATCCCTGAACCCAAGCTTTCTTCATTGATTTTTCATTCAAATTAACTTCTGTTTTGTTATTCTTAATTTGCATTCTTATTTCATTTAGTTAATCATTCAACAAAACCCTCCCCTGTTTAGTTTATTGTTGCTGAAAAATAACAAATTCAATTAGAATCAATCCTCGTGGGAACGATTACTCACTCATCACTTTATTACTTGTGCGACTAGTATACTTGCTAGTTTCGAACGCATCAAGTTTTTGGCGCCGTTGCCGGGGATTGATTTTCTAATCGATTTGTTATTTTGTTTCATTGTTGATTCATATTTTTGTTTGTTTTTCTTTTTTGATTGTTTGTGTTTAGACGACATGGCAGTAAACTTCCATCAATTCAGTGACGGATTTGAGCCACAACTACCATGGAGAGTAAATGAGGTAAGCACTCCGAACATTGAACAACAACTTTCTGAGTTAACTTCTCTTGTGAAAACATGGCTGTAGGACATATGCAGAAATCTTATGCATGTGAGGTATATTCTACCATGGAGCATCCAATCGACATGTATCCAACTTGGCAAGGAGATATGGAACAAGCCAATTGCATGGGTGGATTTACAGGAACAAACGAGGCAATGGTATGATCCTTTCTCTAGCACGTACAATGCTGGATGGGAAGACCAAATAATTTACAGGTTAATGGAATCATCAAACAAATCACTCAAAATGTACGTTGATAACCAAATCGGCAACAAAAGTTCAAATCAACCTAGTCGAAGAGTGCAGCAACCAGTTCAAATGCAACCACCACCAATGCCACAACCAGCACCACAACCAGCTCCAGAAAACTCAGGTATGTCACTCCAGGATATTGTTAATGCACTTGCCACTACACAATGCAATTCCAGCAGGAAACTAGGGCACGTATCCAAAACCTGGCAAATCAAATGGGACAATTGGCTACTAGCATGAGCAAATTCGAGGGCCAAGACTCAGAAAAAATTATCTTCTCAAACGGTGATCAATCCAAGCGAGACTGCTAGTGCGATAACTTTGCAAAGTGAAGAGCAATTAGATGTCTTGCTGGGAAAATCACAAACTGATGAAGGAGATGACACCACATCCACCATGAACAAAACATTGACTTCTCAGGTAAATCCTATAACTCCCATTCCTTCAATGTTACTACTCCACTTTCCTAGTAGATTTACAAAATCGAAGAGAAGGAGGAACAAGAACAGAAATCCTAGAAACTTTTGTTGAAAATCGAGTAAATGTACACTTCGAGATTTATAGAGCAAGTAGCCTCGTTTATACAAAAGGTCGCAAAAAGTTATTGCACCAGCAAGAGGAAAGTTTAAAAGAATGAGGGAAAGTAAGTGTGGGAGCAAGAAAGTTTCAGCTGTATACAAAGAAAATTCCTCCGAAATGCAAATAATTCCAGGTACATCACCATTCCATGCAACATTGGTAAAACCAAGTTTGAAAGAGCTATGTTAGATTTAGAAGCATATATTAATGTCATGCCATATTCTATTTATGCTTCCTTAAATCTTGGACCTTTTGCGAAAACTGGTATAACCATTCAACTTGCTCATCATTTTAATGCATATCCCAAAAGAGTTGTGGAAGATGTGCTTGTGCAGGTGAATAAATTGGGTTTCCCAGCAAACTTCTATGTCCTTGAAATAGAGGATGAGACATCCCCTAATCCAACACCGATTCTTTTAGGGAGACAATTCTTGAAAACTGCTAGAACCAAGATTGATGTTCATGATGGCACTCTGACCATAGAGTTTGATGGCAAGGTGATGTGTTTTAATATTTTTGAGGGAATGAGGTACTCTAATGACTTACATTCTGTTTTTGCAGTTGACATTATTGATTATTTGCCACAACAATGTTTTGAGTTAACTCGCAAGAA
>SNVD02004912.1:0-20997 GCA_013180625.2 Boswellia sacra
GAAGACAGTGAATTCGAACAGAAAAGATTGGAGCCTACGACTTAATGATGCACTTTGGGCATACCGGACTGATTACAAGACACCTATTGGTATGTCTCCGTACAGGTTAGTCTATGGTAAGCCATGTCACCTTCTTGTAGAGCTCGAACACAAAGCATGGTGGGCAGTAAAGCTTTGTAACATGGAGATGGATGCTGCTGGAGAACAAAGGAAGCTTCAACTGCAAGAATTGGAAGAACTTAGAAATGATGCCCATGAGAATTCCAGAATTTACAAGGAGAGAACTAAGGCATTTCATGATAAAATGATCTCCAGGAAGAATTTTGAAATGGGACAGAAAGTTCTTTTATTTCATTCTCGCCTCAAGTTATTTCCAGGTAAATTACGATCTCGATGGGTTGGACCTTTTGTTATTACTAATGTTTTTCCCCATGGTGCAATGGAAATCAAGAGCTTAAAAACGGATAAAGTATTCAAGGTGAATGGGCACAGGCTGAAGCCTTACTATGAGAATTCAGTGATGCAAGATATCGATGAGGTACCTCTCTACGAGCCAACTTATCTTGATGGGTGAGGACAGATAACGTCAGGCTGAGGACGTTAAACCAAGCGCTTATTGGGAGGCAAGCAAATGTTTTTGAAATATAAATAAAAAGAGACAAAGAAAAGAAGGTAGTATTGATCAATTTTTGTGTTTCGAGGAGAGTCCTCTCATGGGCTATTATAATTGATCAGGTTTTATGTCTCTTTGCCATTTGTCTCATTTGCTTTGTTGTTTGTTTTTGACTTTCATTTGCTCTTGTGTTTTTATTTCTTTAATGTGTCTCTATTTTCTTTTCTTTTCTTTTCTTTTCTTGTGTTTAATTTGATTATTCCGTGCTTCGAGTTCAGTTATGCAACAGCTTGAGGAAACATTCAAACGGGAGTTGAAGCCATTGTTCGAAGGTTTGAAACGTGCATATCTGGGAGAAGAACAAACTCAATCGCATTATCGGTAATATCTCTCCTTTTCTTATCTTCAATGGATGCTGATATCTTTCTATCGAACCTTCGTAAATATTTCCCTTCACTTCCTCAAAATGCTGTGTTTAAAATTTATTAAGTACGGATGTCTAGACTTTGGGCGTTGATGCTCCTAAATGTGCCTGCTGATATCCGATGGCTTATCGAAGCCAAAGTGAGATTGTCCGGTGAGCCGGACATTAATCTCGCAACATACATGCCTGGTCTAGGAAAGAGCTACTACGCCAAGAGGCGAAGAGCGAAAAGGTTACAAGTATGTTATAAATGTGCTAGATGGAATTGTAACCAGACTTGTCGTTCATTAGGTTTTGTGTCCAGGAATAGAGAAGATAAACTTTTATTTATTAAGAATGGTTTGAGTAATGAGTCGCTGGATAATGTTTTATTAACTCTTGAGTCTCATTCTTGTGGACTTGTTCAGCGTGAATTACTTAATCTGTGGACACAATATCGTGATGAATTGCAGTGTTATAGTCTAGGGAATCTGACTAAAAACGCCCCTGTTTGCCAGTTTATAAGAAAACTGGATGGGAAGCAAATCCCGACTCATAGAAGGCGTTTCAGCCGTTACTGGACGTAAAACCAGAGGAAGATGTGAGCCACAATCACAACTACTTGTATATTTGAATGTGTGTTGTTGTTGTCGAATTTTATTTTCTTCTTGTTCGTTTGATCTGATTATCAATGTTGTTTTTGTGTTGTTGTTGTTTGTTGATTTTGTTTGTTTTAATTTAAAGTTTTCTTTTTGACAAACCATATGACTACCCCATGACATAAGCACACGTGGGAGACAAGTGTGGAGGTTTTGTCAACCTCCGCCGAAAGTATATCTCTACTTTTCTTGCTTCACGTGGGAGACAAGTGTGGTGGTTTTGTCAACCCCCGCCGAAAGTGTATCTCCATTTTCCATGCTTCACGTGGGAGACAAGTGTGTAGGTTTTGTCAAACCTTGCCGAAAGCATATCTCATTTTTTTCAAATCTTGGGGCGATAAATCTGCATCGAGCAACCCCCACCGAAAGTATGTCCCCATGTGTCAAAATTTGAGAGTTTGATGGGTGTATATATACATTCTGCATATTTTCATATGTCATTCCATAACCTGTCTTGCAATTGAAAAGCATACTATCTAACGTGTCTTACACAAGATTAGAGCACTTGTAGAAATGGAGAAAACACCAATTCGGCGATTTCGCAATATATGCGTATTTTGCGGATCGCAATTTGGTAAAGATGGAGAGTTTACCACGGCAGCTCTTGATCTTGGTAGGACATTAGCTGCGAGGGGTATTAATTTGATTTATGGAGGGGGTAGTCTTGGGTTAATGGGGTGTGTGTCAATAGCTGCATCCCTGGGAGGGAGAAAGTTCTCGGCATTATCCCTAAACCATTAGCTGTACGAGATATTATAGGCAACACCATGGGGGAAGAGTTACAGGTCTCTAGCATGCATGAGCGTATTGCACATATGGTCATTAAATCTGATGCATTTATAGCTTTGCCCGGTGGTTATGGTACATTAGAGGAGATATTTCAAATCACATCTTGGGCACAGCTAAACATCCATCGGAAACCCATTGGTTTGTTAAATGTTAATAATTTTTTTGATGGTTTGTTGTCCTTTCTTGATCAAGCTGTAGAAAAAAAATTCATCTCACCGTCAGCAAGGCAAATGCTGGTTACAGCTTCAATTGTAGGAGAGTTAATTGACAAACTACAAGAATTCGTCTATTCACCTGATCCAACAATGGCTCGGATAAATTGGTTTGGAGAAGGCAACAAAAGGCGTCAAATGGATTTAACCCTCCATCTGTAATCTCTATCTGCTGGTTTGCTTTGTTTTTGTTTGCTTTCTTTTTATTGTGTTTATTTGAGAGTTTTCATGTCGTTTCTTTTGAGCTTTTTCAGGTTATTTCTTTCGTCCCAGGTAATATTTTCTAATCTCGGTTTTTAGAGTGGTGGCTTAAAAAGTTCAAGTTCTCTTGAAACGCATTCTGGATCTCTTCAATCCATAACGGCTGAATAAGGAGGCTAACTTCTAAACTTTTTAGACCCATTCTAACTAACTTGTTTTTGTTTGCTGACTTGTTGAACTTTGTTATTTTATGAGTGAGTTTAGTTTTGCATAATTTAGAGTTCTTATGTGTTTTTATCTTTATCAGTTTTGATTTAAAAAAAAAAAAAATTGTGGAAAAACCTGAGAATGGCAGAATATGGGGTTTCTTTAACCCTTGGAACGCATTCTCTCTAAATAAATCTGTAGTTTGTTTATTTCATGTTATTTGAAGTGCCTTGTTTCTTGTTTTGTTCTTTCATAATAAAGGTATATAGGCTGGAAACCTTAAGTCTGCGGGCTATGGTCCTAAGGATTGTTGAAATATACAATCTTGACTCAGGTGTAACAACGCCACGTACCTCTTTTCTTGCATTTTGTGGGTCGATGATAAGATAAGGATTGAATTAAGAATAACTCTTGGAAAATGATAAATGATGCATGGATCTGTGTGCTTGAAATGTTTATTGGTTTTCGCTTTGCTTTTGATTCCTTGCGAAACATTGAGCACTGAGCTATTATCACTGAGTTATTTGTTCACTTAGAGAAAGTTTATATAATTTAAATGTTTCTTCAGATTTCAATGAATTCTAGAACTTGTTTGATGGTCACTCGAGGCGAAATCCTAGACTGTGCAACGTTGGGGAAATGATTTAGGCCATCTTTGGACCGTTTGAGCCTTAATAGCCAACCTTGACTGAAATTGATCCCTAGTTACCCCTTTGAGCCTTTGTAAGCCTTTTTCTTTGTTAACTCACTAAAAGATTTCATAACCTCAAATGAATTTATTCCAAACAGTTTATCCCTTACCTATGAGCATGTAGATCGTTCATAATTAAATTTTGAGCTATGTTCTGGTTTTGGGAAGTTAGAGGAGGTTGGGATGTGTCATGAGCAATACAAGTGAGTTCTATTGTGTTTAAAAAAAAAAAAAAGAAAAACAAAAAAAAAAACAATCTGTACTTATCGTCCACGTACTTACACATTGAGGACAATGTGTTGTTTAAGTGTGGGGGAGGGGAAGTGTAATAAAAAAAAGAAAAAAAAAAAGAAAAAAAGAAGAAGAATAAGAGATCTATACCCTTAAGTGTTCTTAAAAAGAATGAAACAACAAAGTGTGGGGTGTAGTTTTCTTTTGTTTTCTGCAAAAAAAAAAAAAAAGATTGAGTGTTCTAAATAAGTTTGGGGGAGTAACCTGGTGAATTGAAATAAAGTTGTGTTATAGGGTTGAGCTCTACATAGTCCTGAATGATTTATGTGTTTGTGGGTGATTTGAGCCAAATTATTATCCTTTATCATACCTTCACCCAAGCCAAACGTTACAAGCTTAATAAAGTCCTACTTGATCCTTGGTGTTGTGCATGTCTACATTAGTGGAGAGTGACTTGAAAAGCAGCCTATGGAGTTCATTTATACACACATCTTCAATATTAAATATGATTCATTTTTATGCATAAACTCATCTGGATTACAAGTGATTAGGTGAGAATGGCTCTACACACACACACTTGAGGAATTGAAGTGAAGCGAAACTAATCTTTCGGATAAAATTGTTGATCAAGTGCATTATTTTGAAGTTTTCCTTGGGTTATAATTAAGTACAATCTTTGAGGCCTATTTGCAAGATGAAGCATTTGTGTGTTTTAATTTTTTGTTGATTCTGTTTCGGTTTAGTTTTATTTCATATTGTCGTAGTTGCTCGAGGACTAGCAAAGTCTAAGTGTGGGGGAATTTGATAAGTGTCTATTTATATATCATTTTCATATCAATTCGTCCATGTTTCTTTGCTATATTCCTTGGTATTTTTATGTTTTTGTGTGGTTTTTGATGTTTGTAGGAGTTTTGGAGGAACTTACACAAAATTGGAGTAAAACCCTTCATTTTCACCTCTGCTAGTCAACCAATTTCTTGGAGTTGATTGTATCGATATACAATTAACCGGATAACATGCTATATACCATTGAAAAGCTCTCGAAGTCTATTTTCTGGAGAAATTTACGGTTCACGAATTTATGTAGTGTACCGAAAGTTGTGATAAAAATGGTATGAGAAGTGTATATTTGTAATTCCATATATCACTGTAGCATGTTATTAAATACGGGGCACTGTAGCAAGTTACTGTAGCAGAGTATTTAAACACATTTTAGGGTTTTATTTTCATAACTTGAAGAAGGGAAAACGTGGGAGGAGGTTGCATTTCTGGATTTCTCTCATCCCTTGGAGTTCTTGAAGGAGAAAGAAGATTTTGAAAGAGGAGGAACTACAATTCCAAGAAGATTCATCTACAAAGAAGATTTTCAAAGAATTTGCTAAGTTCTTTCTTTCCTTTTCAATTCTGGAATTTCTCTGTATTGTATTTGTTATTCTGATTGAATATGTGTAACTAAATCTGAATTGGTTGAGGGTGATTTCAAAGCCCTTGATATGGATTTTGTGAGTTGATTGTGTAAGAAATTGTTATCCAATTCTCTAATTGAAGTTGCTTGTATTTTCCCATATCTAATGCTTATGATTGCTTACTGATTGTATTTGGAATGGCCAACTGAATATAATCTGTTGTTGTCTATTGCTAGATTAGAAATCTTGATCCGTAATTGTCATGAATTTCCAATCATTAGTAGCAAAATTGTGATCAGAGATTGCAATTGGAAAATACAACCTAGGTTAAATAATCCGAACTTGTGTGATTATTGCTTAGATCAACCTATCTTTCTCATCGTAATGCTTCCATTGAATTAAACTTAGAGAGCTTGTTCTAGGTTGTTTAATGGATAGAGATTAAATAAAGAGCTTGTTTTATTTAACAACAAAGTAAGGAAAGATTGGGATAACAGAGCTTGTTGTTATCTACGGTTGATAACTTCAATGCTGTAATTGGATTACAATTCTATGTTAATTCACAAATTCATATCTTGTGGCAGAGAAAGAATCCTTAACCAAGTGTCTCTCATTGAATTTTTAATTCATTTAATATTGTGTTGTGTTATTCTTTATTTGCCTTCGTATTCAGTTTAATTAATCATTCAACAAAACCCCCCATATTTAGTTTATTGTTGCTGAAAAATAACAAATTTAATTAGAATCAATCCTCGTGGGAACGATATCTCACTCATCACTTTATTACTTGTGCGACTAGTATACTTGCTAGTTTCGAACGCATCAATCACGACAATCGCTATTCTAGCATAATTCAATATTAATTCATGGCATTTCTAGCCTAGTCATAGATATCACAACATGTTCTAGCCTAAACATGGCATTTCTAGCCTAATCATGGCAATTTTAGCCTAATTCAAGCAATCAATATTAAATAAGTCATTCAAGGATAAAATGGTAATTCTTACCAATTCTATGCTATTTCCTAGCATTCATCAAAGCAAATATAAGTCTTTCTTAGCATGATTCTAAGCATGTGCTCCTAAATATGTTTCTAAGCATTCGCAAAGAAATTAAACTCTTAAGCATGATTCTAATAATGGAGAGATAGCGAACTTACCTTGACGCATTTATCCAACTCACAAAACAAATAAGGGTTAGACAATTTATAAAACCCTAAACATGCTCCTAAGCATAAAATTAAACCTTAAAAATGCTTATTCTATGCAAGAAAAATAAAAGAGAAGATAGGAGAGAGGAGAGAGTTATGCTTTTAAGATGTACCATTTTCAGATTTAGAGTAAAAGAATGCCTTAAATCTTCGGATTAGAAAAGACTTATCGAATTCTCTAGCGTGTCTTCCAAAGAAAGAAGAGAGAATTTTTTGAAATTTGATTTGGCTTGCAAAGTGAGAAGCGAGGTGTTTATATAGAGGAGGGGTGAAGTTGAAAATGGAAGTTGAAAGCAGAAAAGGAAGGTTTTTTATGAAATTTTCCTAAAATACACCACTAACAGTCCTTAGAATATGCACAAGCCCTAAGAAGAGCCCAAGAAGAGTGTTAAAGAGTGCTAGAAACTCTAGGAAGTAGGTACATTAAAGAGTGTTAGAAACGCAAAGAAATAGCTGCGCTGAAGAGTGTTAGATACCCTAAGGAGCAGGTGCACTAAAAAGTGTTTTATCATAGCATCATAAGGATGCTTTCTAGCCTTTAGATAGGAACATTAGCGCTTAGATGGGCACATCCACCCTCAAATGGGCATATTAGCCTTTGAATGGGCACATTAGCCCTTGAATGGACACATCCTTTGTAAGAGTGAAAGGAGAGAAGGAAGATATCAAAAAAGTTTGATAGAATTAGGACGAAGGCGAAGAAGTCTAGGGGGAAGAAGGGATGACGAAGCAAGAGTACTTTGTCGACTTTTTGTGACTCACAAACCTCTCCAAAGTAGGGGTAAGGTATAGACATTGGAATTTTTAGGTTCAATGATGAAATGAAGATGAATATTGAGCAAAAAAATGACCAAAACGTCCTTGAAAGCCAAGAAAGGAAAGGTGAGAAGGGATTGATGAAAAGCCTAAAAAACTGACATACAACTTCAAAAAATCACAAAAATTAATCCAGGAAGAATCTGGTGGTGAGTCATATATCGTGAAGCTACGGATGTCTAGTTTTCATAGAAATTTATAGATTGTAAATCGCAGTTGAATTTGAGAAATTATATGCGAACAAGCAAAGGCCACAAGGGACTGTACTGAAAGAAGGCAAAATAGGAAGGGCCACAGAGATAATAGTAGCCCAACTATCCAAAATAGCTGCCTGGCCATCTGACAGCTACCCGACTGCTCCAAGATTGCCGCCTGGTTGCTCCTTGTGTAATTTTGAAAAATTTCTTTTAAAACCTTCATTTTTAGAATTCAACCCTCATCTATATAAACCCTCCCTTCTTACTTTCCTGGAAACACCGAATTCTGAAGAATTCTCTCTTCTTTCTCTTGAAGATATACTTGGGAACTCAAGGAGTCTTTTCTAGTCTAAAGTTTTTAGGCATTTTATTTCTCTAAACCCGAAAAGGATACGTCTTGACAGTAGAATTCTCTCTTCCCTCCTATCTTCTCTTTTATTTTCCTTGCTTAAAATAAGCATGTTTAGGGTTTAATTTTATGCTTAGAAGCATGTTTAGTTTTATGAATTGTCTAACACTTATTTGTTTTGCAAGATGGATAAGTGCGCCAAGGTAAGTCCTATATCTCTCCTTTATTAGATCATGCTTAGGAGTTTAATTTCTTTGCGAATGCTTAGAAACATGCTTCGGAGCACATGATTACAATCATGCTAAGGAAGACTTATATTTGCTTTAATGAATGCGAGGAAATAGCATAGAATAGGTAACAATTACTATTTTGCCCTAAAAAATGACTTGTTTGATGATGGTTGCTTGAATTAGGTTGAAATATACCATGAATGCCATGATTAGACTAGAATATGCTATAAATGCCATGATAATTATAATTAGGCTAGAAATGCCATAAATTAATGTGAATAATGATAGAATTGCAACAAGTAGAACTGCCATGATAGAATTTATCAAATCTAGGCTAGAATGCCATGATATTAGAATATGGCTTTGTATGATTTATACTGAATGAATGTTTGTATTATGATGGAAGTGTAATTTTATGATACCATGAAGCGGTGGTGGACTCAGATTGATGGTGAGGGATCGTCACTAGGAATGAATGACTTAATGTATGAATAGAGATTCAATAGATGTTGAATAGACTCACATATGGTGGTAATGAATTCATCATCTACTAGGTCTCGAATATCCCATTTGTATTTGATATTTAAACTTATGTCATGGATGAATGTACATTTTAAAATTTCTTTTATTAAAGGATAAAAGTATTGTAATCCTCTTCTCCTTCTCCCATGTTTGAAAGGTAATGTAATCTATTCTCCTTCCTCTTTCTTTGTATGAATATACAACTGTTTTGATTGAATAATCACCTCATATGTCTACTAAAGATAAAAACGAACAATGTGTGCATAAAATGAACAACATTAAGTGGACTAAATAATAGCATGAGATGTTCTTATTTGGTATTTCCTAGTGGAGGCCAGATTTCGATTTGGGCTGGTCAAATGGCTTGTACCTAACTTATCGAACCTATCTGTGAAGAGATTAGGGTAGTTTAGGTCCTGAAGCAAGGGATCAAATTGCCCCCATTTATTCCCAATTTAGAAATTGGGTGGCGACTCGATTCTCTAGACGTGCCCATGGCTGGTTTGTGTTCTCTTAAGTCTCGAAAGATGCTTTGACATAAAGTCATGATTGCAAACACTCTGGCAAGATGAAAGCCCCGTTCATGAAGCCATAATCCAGAATCATGGCATCCTAGTCTAGATTTAAATATTTCTGTCATGGCATTATAGCCTATAGCTATTCTAGCATAATTCATATTAATTCATAATATCATGGCATTTCTAACCTAAAGATGGTAATCGTGGCATATTATAGCCTAAGTAAAACAATTGAAATCACGCAAGGCTATTCCAGCCCAATGCAAGCATTCAAAAGGGCAATATGGTAATTCTTACCTATTTTATACTATATCCTAATATGCTTCAAAGCAATTATAAGTTTTCCTTGCATGATGCTAGACATGTGCTCCTAAGCATGATTCTAAGCATTCGCAAAGAAAATTAAATTCCTAAAAATGATTCTAATAAAGAAGGGAAATCGAACTTATCTCGGTACGCTTATCCATCTTGTAAAACAAATAAGGGTTAAATAATTAATAAAATCCCAAATGTGCTCCTAAGCACAAAATTAAACCCTAAACATGCTTATTCTAAACCAGAAAAGTAAATGAGAAAAAGGGGGGTTGTGGGGGTGAAGAGAGAAAAGATGACTGCACTTAAGATGTACCATTTTCGTGTTTAGAGCAATATAACGCCTAAGAATCTTTAAACTAGAAAAGACTTCTTGAATTCTCGAGCGTGTCCTCGAAAGGGAGAAGAGATTATTATATTTGATAATCGATATGCCTTGAAAAATGAGCCAAGGGAAGGTTTATATAGGTGAAGGCTGGAGTTGAAAAAGGAAGCAAAGAAACAAAAAAGGAAGGTTTGAATATAATATTCTAAAATTAGGGGACCAACAGCAGTGCAGCTATTGGCAAACTATCGGGTGACTATCAGATGGCTGGGTAGCTCAACAGCTGGGTAGCTGTTTGACCGTCGGACGGTTGTTGGTCAACATTTGGGCGGCTATTTTAGCACTTTGTAGTGCAATCTCTTCTAACCTTTGTCTGTTTGATCACGTATAACTTTTGAAGTTCAACTCCGATTTGCAATCTATAAATTTCTATAAAAACTGAACATCTGTATCTTCACAAAGGTATATCATCAGATTTCTTCTAGATTAATTTATGTGTTTTTTTTAAGTCACATATCATTTTTGAGATATTTCATTGGTTCCTTCTCACCTTTCATTTCTTGGCTTTCAAGGGCATTTTGATCATTTTTATTACTCAAAATTCATCTTCATTTCATCATCAAGCCTACAAATTTAGTGCCTATAGCTTGCCTCCTCCTTGGAGAAGTTTTTGAGGCACAAAAATTGATAAAGCACTCTTGCTTCATCTTTTTTCCTTCCATCTTAACATCCTCTTTTTCATCTCTATCTTCATCCCATCAGACTTCTTATCATCTATTCTTCTTCTATTCCTACAAAATTTGCCCCTTCCTAGGTTAACGTGTGCCCATTCAAAGGCTAATATGCCCACGTAAGGGCTAATGTGCCTATTATAGGGCTAAAGTGTGCCCACTAAAGGGCCCGTTTAAGGGCTGAGGTGCCTGTTCAAGGATGAATGTACCCATTTAAGGGCTGAAAGCATCCTTATGATGCTATGACAAAACACTCTTCACTATACCTACTTCTTAGGGTTTTTAACATTCTTCAATACGCCTGTGAATGGGGCTTTCATCCTACCAAAGCGTTTATGACCACGACACTATGTCAAAGCCTCTTTCGAGACTTAAGAGAACACAAACGAGCCATAGGCATGTCTAGAGAATATAGTCGCCATCCAATTTTTCAATTGGAAATGAATAAGGGCAATCCAATCTATTACTTCAAGACCTAAACTAACCTCATCCCCTCATAGATCGGTTCAAAAAGTTAGGTACGAGTAATTCGACCCGCTTGGATCAAAATCCAACCTCCATTAGGAAATACCAAATAGGAACATCTTATGTCGTTATTTAGTCCACTTAATGTTGTTCATTTTATGCACATATTGTTCATTTTTATCTTTATTAGGCATGTGAGGTGATTATTCAATCAAAACAGTTGTATATTCGTACAAAGAAAGAGAGAGGAGAATAGATTGCATTGCCCTTCAAACATGGGGCAAGGGGAAAAGGATTACATCGCTTTTATTCTTCAATAAAATAAATTCTAAAATGTACATTCATCCATAACATAATTTTAAATATCAAATACAAATGGTCTATTCGAGACCCAATAGATGATCAATTCGTCTCTGTCATACGTGAGTCCATTCAATGTCTATTGAACCGCTATCCATACATTAAATCATTCATTCCTAGTGATGGTCCCTCACCATCAATGTGAGTCCACCACCACTTCATGGCATCACACAATTACACTTCTATCATCATACAAACATTCACAAGTAAACAAATTATAGATCATACAAAGCCATAATCTAATATCATGGCATTCTAGCTTAGATTTGATAAATTCTATTATGGCAATTCTACCTATTGCTATTCTAGCATTATTCCTATAAATTTATGACATTTCTATCCTGATCATAGTTATCATAGTATATTCTAGCCTAAACATGGCATTTCTAGCCTAATCATGACAATTCTAGCCTCATTCAAGCAATCAACATTAAACAAGTCATTCAAGGGCGAAATGGTAATTCTTACTTATTCCATGCTAGTTCCTAGCATTCATCAAAGAAAATATATGTCTTTCATAGTATTATTCAAATCATGTGCTCTTAAACATGACTCTAAGCTTGTGCTCCTAAACATGTTTCTAAGCATTCACAAAGAAATTAAACTCCTAAGCATGATTCTAATAAATGAGAGATAGCGGACTTACCTTGACATGCTCATCCATCTCGCAAAACAAATAAGGGTTAGACAATTCATAAAACCCTAAGCATGCTTCTAAGCATAAGATTAAACTCTAAACATGCTTATTCTAGCCAAGAAAAATAAAAGAGAAGACAGGAGGGAGGAGAGAATTATGCTCTCAAGACGTACCCTTTTCGGGTTTGGAGCAATAGAGCACCTAAAAACTTTAGATTAGAAAAGACACCTGGAGTTCTCAAGTATCTCTTGAAGAGAAAGAAGAGGGAATTCTTTAGAATTCGGCGTGAATTGGAAAGTGAGAAGGGGGGTTTTTATAGATGAGGATTGAATTCTGAAAAGGAAGCAAATTCTAAAGAATGAAGGTTTTAAAAGAATTTTTTGGAAGTTGTGCAAGGAATGGTAGGATGGCTGTCTGACAGTCAGCCAGCCATCACTCAATAGCTCGGTGGATGTCAGATGGCTGAGCTGTTTTGGACAGCCGGTCGACTATTATCTCTTGGCCCTTCTTATTTTGCCATCTTTCAGTGTAGTCCCTTTGGATCTTTGCCCATTCGATTACATATAACTTCTCAAATTCAACTCTGATCTATGATCCATAAATTTCTACGAAATTTAGACATCTGTAGCTTCGCAACGGTATATTACTCACCATTTGATTCATCCGAAATTAATTTCTATAAATTTTTGAAGTCATATGTAGGTTTCCAAGACTTTTCATCAAATTTTTTTTGACTCTTCTCTTCTTAGCCTCGAAGGGCATTTTGGTCATTTTCATTGCTCGACATTCATCTTCATTCCTTCATCAAGCCTCAAAAATTTAGTGTCTACAATGCCTCTTGTTAGGGATTGTCCCTATTCTAAAGGCTTAAAACACTCTTAAGTGCACTTACTTCTTAGGGTTTTCGACATTCTTCAATGCGCCTCTTCCTAGAGTTCGTGCCTATTCTAAGGGCTCAAAACACTCTTAAGTGCACCTACTTCTTAGGATTTCCTTCTAATGCGTGCCCACTAGGAAAACTTATATCATGTATTACTTTGCAGTCTTTAGACGTTCTTATCCTTTATGCCTTCGGCTAATTATTCTTCATTCCTTCTTTAATCTCTTCAGATTCTGCATTCGCTAGGTTTCATGCCCTTCTTTCGACTATTCTTTATACTTCTTTGAACTTTTTCAATAATTCTTGATTCCTTCTAGTCAGATGGGCAAATTTTTAATTTGTTAAGTTCTAGCATTCATTATTCTCGACTTCTCTTGCATTCATCATGCTCTTCACTAGGGAGTTCCTTATCATGTTGTTAATTCTTGGATTTATTGGGGATTCTTCCATTGCCCTTGAAAGTTCTTGCAAATTTTAAACATCTCTTGATGATATAAAATCAATTCAAATTTTTACCTTGTTCAGTGTGTTCTTTAACAAACGACTTTCGAGTATCTGGAGGAATTCTTTCATGTGATTCCAGTCGAAAATTCTATCGACTGATGTTATTCTTCTTTTCTTGTAAGTTGCTAACATATTGCCATGGACGGGTGCTTGTCACTAGTTTTGTTTAAAAATTACTTCAGTGTCTTAGGGTTAATGCAATGTCATTCTTCTCTTTTCTTCTGTCTCTCTTTTTCTCTCTTTCCTCTCTTTTCTCTCTCTTCTCTCTCACTTTTTCTCTTTTTCTCTCTCTTTTCTCTCCCTTCTTTTTCTTTTTCTCTTTCTTTTTCTTTCTCTTTTTTTTTATTTCTTCTCCCTTTTTTCTTTCTTTCTTTTCTCCTTTTATCGACCTACCATTCATTACAGGAACAATCGGTCAGTTGTTGATGAATACTTAAATGTGTATGATTAATAAGAGCTTAATTCACTATTTTGCACTAATAGTATCATAAAATTCCTCAACTTTAGCATATTTGTAATATTTGCATCTTTTAAATTAACTTCATCTTAATCTTAGTTTTTATTACAGATTTTGTAAAATGGGGATAACTTTCTATTTTATAGATTATCATAGTGCAAATCTTGATTTATTGGAAAGCTGATTAAATTATCTACAAAATTGTATTTCATAAGCATCATTAAATTTGGGCTTTTAATGGACCAAAAATGGGCTTGAAGTGAATCCATCTGTAGTTTTAGCCTAGCTTGACCATGCCTCCGTGTTTTTACCATATCATTTGATGTACGCATCCAAATCATATGAATCAAGATGTTCTATAAAGCTGAGAGATATATCTACAACTTTTATGGCGACATATGTTTAAAATTCTAAATAATTTAGTGTCAAAATTGGTGGTCAAAGTCGATGCATATGATGATCCAAATTGTCGACAAGATATTTTACAATTGTCCCTTTGTAATTTGACCAGTTTGCCCTCGAATGTATCTAGACATAGAGGTGCTTTGTGATCCATTAGGGCATCTTGGCTCTTAGTTGGGATCTCTTAGCATTGTGTTTTCTCTCTTGTGTTTTGTTCTTTTGACATTATTAATAAATCATTTTCTTTTTGCAATCTATTTTTTTTCTTGCATAAGGTCTTGCTAAATTCTTTTGCTAAGGTCAAGGAGTGAAACCCTTGATATGAAAATAAAGATTTGCTAACCCTTTGATATGTACTTAAAAATCATAATCTTGAGTTGTTTATTTTATATGTTTTATATTTATTTTCTTAATCAATCTCGATACCACTCGTAAAATGGACGTTTTGATCTATTGCAGACAATCCTGGGCATATCAAATGCTTGGATCTTTTCTACATGTCATATGGCTCTTTCTTACTGATACAAGTCTAGTTAGGAACCTTGATTTGTTGTAGACATATGGTGATTGGCACATTGGATGCTTGAAACATTTGCAAGAAATGGTATAAATATTGGTAATGAAACAAATATAATTCACATAACTAAAATGGGCTTAAATGACATACCTTCCGATTGGAACCTCCTTGATGTGTGGATTCCAATTGAGTTATAATTCGGTTATTTATCCTTATTTGATATATCAAGGGCGGATCCCCTAACCTTGGCTTTCATTATTATTGTGTTAATTTTTCTTACTTATGCATTTTAGTCATTCTCCCTTATTGCTTATAAAATTGTTATTTCATTTGCTATGGTAAGTTTTACCACCGATTTTCATTGATGGTTTTACCACCTTTTATTTTGTTTTACATTTGAATGGTCAGTTATACCACCTACCATATTTACTTTTATTTATTAATATCATTTTGTTATTTATTTGAATTATTTATATGGTATTTCTCATCATTTAGTTTGCACCGCTAAATCTCCTTCCTCGTGGATCGACCCTAGTCTTGCCAAGTTTATCACTTTGACACTTTTATACTTGGGATATAATCCCTTTTTGCATGTGTCAGTCACCTGGCTATCTCACAATCACCCGACGGTTAGTCAATAGCCACTCAACGGTTTGATTGCTGGCTGGCGGTCAAAGCGCTTATAAAAAGCCCTTTTGTCTTCTCGTCGCTTCATTCGCACGTAACTTCTTCATTCTACATTCGATTCACTCATGGTTTCTCCTACGTGCTAATCTTGACTTTCTCTTTACAGTGGTAAGTCATCCAGTCCATCTTGGCTTACATGAGAGCAATATGATCTGGAAATCAATATCAAAAGGTCTTCCGAAAGATCAAGAGATGCATGTTGTCTATGATATGGCTTCTCACACGATCAACCAAGTATGCATTCTTCTTCATTATTTATTTTTTCATTTTATAGGAAATTTCTAGGCATGTATTCATGTGGAGAATTCAATTTTTTGCCTTACGACTACCTAAGAACAAGATGTGTGGGTCATTTTCTAGAGCCCATAGTTGGTTTTTAAAGATAGAATTTTCTAGGCATGTATTCATGTGGAGAATTCAATTTTTTGCCTTACGACTACCTAAGAACAAGATGTGTGGGTCGTTTTCTAGAGCCTATAGTTGGTTTTTAAAGATAGAAAATGAGTTTGTTAGGAATAGGATCTCTGCTACAGGCTTCTATGAGTTTATCATTTGTCTTTCGCATGCTTTTTAGTACATTAATCATCGAGCGTTAGTTGCTGACACATCCGAAAAAGGATTGTCCCCCAAGTATAGGAGTGTCGAAGTAATAAAACCCGGTGAGACCGGGGTCGATCCACGAGGAAGGAGATTTTAGCGTTACAAATTATAAGATAAGCAAATATGATATGAATAATTCAAAGAAATGACAAGATAATCTCAATAAATATGTAAGATGGTAGGTGGTATTACCGACCATTCAAATATAAAACAAAAAGACAAGAGGAGGTAAAACCATCCATGGAAATAGGTGGTATAACCAACCATAGTAAATTAAAGAACAATTTCATAAGGTGGTAGAACCTACCATAGTAAATAAAATAAAAAGTTCATAAACAATAGAATAATTAAAATACAAGAGGAACTAACACAATAACAATGAAGGCTAAGGTTAGGGGATCCGCCCTTGATATTTCAAATAAGGATAATTAACCCATTTTAGTTATATGAATTATATTTGTTTCATTACCAATATTTATACCACTTCTTGTAAATGGGTTCAAACATCCAATGTGCCAATCACTATATGTCTACAACAAATCAAGGTTCCTAACTAGATTCGTGTCGGTAAGGAAAGAACCATACATCATCTAGAAAGGATCCAAGCATTTGATGTGCCAAGGATTGTTGACAATGGATCAAGACCTCCACTTTACGAGTGGTGTCAAGATTGATTAAGGAATTAAATATAAATCATATTGAATAAACATTATAAGATTAAGATTATTAAGCACATATTAAGGGTTAGAGAATCCTTATTCTCATATCAAGGGTTTCACCCTTTCACCTTAGCAAAAGAGAAATTAGAAGAACATTATAATAGAAAGAAAATAAAATGCAAGAAAAAGGAAATTCATTAATAACATAAACACACAAAACACAATACAAGATCCTAGCCAAAGCCAAAATGTTCCAGCCAAGGCCAAGATGCCCTAATGGGTCACAAGGCACCTCTATTTATAGATACATCCAGGGGCAAACTTGTCAAATTACAAGGGCATAATTGTCAAATATTAGTTGTAAATATCTTTGACAATTGGGATCATTAGGCACCGACTTTGACCATCAATTTTGACATCGAAACGTTGTGAATTTTAATCACATGTCTTCATGAAAGTTGTAGATATTTCTCTCAGCTTTCTAGAACATATTGATTTGCACAATTTGGATACGTATTTTGAGAGATACGGTCCAAATACTGAGGCCTGGTCAGACTGGGCCGAGACTGTAGATGGGTTCACTTCAAGCCCAATTTTGGTCCACTAGAGCCCGAATTTGATGATTCTTGTGAAATGCAATCTTGTAGAAAATTAAATCAGCTTTCCAAAACATTAAGAATTGCACCATTATGATCTATAAATAGAGAGTTATGCCCATTTTACCGAGCCTGTAACAAAACCAAAATTAAGAGAAATTAATTCCAAAGATGCAAATGCTACAAATATGCTTAAGTTGAGGAATTTAATGACACCATTAATGCAATATGATGAACTAAACTCTTATTAAACATGCATATTTAAGTGTTCATCACACCCCCCAACTAGCTTATTGCTAGTCCCTAGCAATTAAAGCGTTATTATTTAGAAGTGATTTATAGAATTTTACATCCAAGGTGGTCATTATTGCACTCTCCTTGATTTTATCCAAATAAACAAACTCTCAACCGATTTTTTTTTATGACTATGTACCCTTCAGTCAAGATATTACAAACCTTCTTTTGTGCTCAGTCGACACATGACTATGGGGCTTATTAGAAATAAGCCATATCGGTTCTAGTATTTGTTAAGGCTAACAACCTTAAGTAGGGGGTATTCATTCATTTTATACAATTTATTCTTTTTTTTTTTTTTTTTTTTTTTTTTTTTGAAAGAATGCATCTTTAACCCATGTAGCGAGCCTTAGGCTAATGACTCCCAGACCAGTTGGCCTTAGGGCACTAGGTGTTAAGACACCCCTACGAGCTTAACGACTCGGGTTGCGATGCTTTATTTTTACTTAGAAACTTGTGGATAGTGCAATGTTCAATCCCATTAAGCTTTCTCCTTAATCCATGTAGCGAGCTTTGGCCAATAGCTCCCAAACCAGTTGGTCTTAGGGTATTAGGTGTTGAGGCAACCCCTCGGGCTTAATTGCTCGAATTAAGGAGGCTACGAGACCAAACTTATCCACAATTGCTTTCTCTTTTTTTTTTTTTTCTTTTTTTTTTTTCACTTTTTTTTTTCTTTTTTTTTTTTTGTAAACTTTCCCCTTCCTTTGTGTTGTTATCCTAAACAAAACAAAAGAACTCAAATATTACAACATTTCATTTCGCCACCCACAATCATGCATCAAGGTATGTGTGTGTGTGAAGAAAGATTCATAGATACTTGCTTAATGAGCACATGAGCACACAATTTATTAAATGATAAGGTTGTGAGAGTTCATAGATTTGAATGATTCAAAGTGAAATGAATAAGACCTCCTTGTTATAAAATTCAAAAATCAAGACTAAATAATATCAAGTTAGCTAAAATGAGTTCATAAGATCAAAATAAAATGACAAATTGGTTAGAATGGGTTTCAAGAGTTCAAACTGGCCCTCCATACTCTGCCATTCCTGACCCAGAATGCGTCTCAAGAGGATTTGAACTCCTTACACCGCACTCTGAATCTAATTACTAACTCGCTTTTTTTTTTTTTTTTGCAAGAAAAAATAAAATTTCAAGACACACTTATGTCTACTATCCTTCCCCCCCAACCAAATGAAACATTGTCCTCAATGTTTAAATGTAGAGAGATAAAGTATAGGAGACATTACCTGAAGCTTCTGTTATTCAAGAGAGATGACCTGAAAGACTCATAAAATAACATGCTAAAATTAAAATAAAATAAAAGACAAAAAAAATTACAAACGGAGATTCAGATCCAATTTGCACTTTTTGTTTTGCCCTCCTGCCCAATTAATTTGAGTACTAGCTGGGTCAGGTTCATACTCAACTTCTTGTAATTTGTCAAGTAACTCACCAGCAGAAGTGGCAGAAACAAGGATCTTTCTCGCTGAATGAGGGATAAAATTTTGTTCTACAGCTGCATCAACAAAACTTATTAAAGGATCAAAGAAATTGTTAACATTCAACAAACCTATGGGTTTTGATGGAGGTTCAGTTGAGCCCAAGAGGCAATTTGAAAAATTTCTTCAAAAGTACCAAAGCCACCTGGTAAAGCAATAAAAGCATCTGAATTGATGAGCATATGTGCCATGATCATGCATAGAGGAGACCTGTAAACTCTTCCCAACGTTTTTCCAACAATGCTTTATCACAGCCCAAAGCTTTAGGCATAACTCCTAACACTTGACTACCTCCTACATGTGCAGCTGTTGACACACAACCCATTAACCCGAGGCTACCTCCCCCATAAACCACATGACTCTTTCTTTCAGCCAGTAGCCTACCAAGATAATTCGCTACTTCTACGAACTCTTCACTTTTACCTGGTCGAGATCCACAGAATACACATATCCTTTGGATTCGAAGTTTTGAAGTTCCCTCCATGTCTATGTAACTCTCTAACTATGTGTGAAGAAGAGAACAAGACATGTGGTATTTATGGAGTGAAAAAAGTTATGCTAATGATGATATCTATCTAGGTAGCTCGATTGTTTGTTGAAAAAGTTGACAATAATGCCCAAAAATTCAAAAGATGATGAAATACGACACCATAAGTCAAACAAAACATACAAATTCAAAAAAAGACAGCAATGAGGTATTAAAATTCAAAAATGATGGCACGCATGCATATGTACAGGTAGTTGTGACTGTGGCTCACATCTTCCTCTGGTTTTACATCCAGAAACGGCTTAAACACCTTCATGAGTTGGGGATATGCTTCCCATCCAGTTTTCTTATAAACTGGCAAACAGGGTCGTTTTGAGTCAGATTCCCAAGACTATAGCTTTCCTGCTCATCTCGAAATTGTGTCCACAAATTAAAAATTTCACGCTGCACAAGTCCACAAGAATGCGTCTCAAGAGTCGTTCAGATATCATCCAAAGACTCCTTACTCAGTCCATTCTTGATGAACTGTAGTTTATCCTCTCGATTGTTAGACAAATATCCCAAAGAGCGGCAACGCTGGTTACAAGTCCATCTTGCACATTTGTGACAAACTTGTAACCTTTTTGCTCTTCGCTTTTTGGCATAAGATCTTTTTCCCAAACCTGGCATATGGGAAACAAGATTATCTGAAAACTCACAAGAGAATCGAACCTTGGCTTCAATAAACCATCTTAAATCAGCAGGAATACCCTTACGCATCAACAACCTTAGTCTTTCTGCACGAGCTTTATAAATTTTAAGCAAATCATTTTGAGGAAGAGAGGGAAAATGTTTGTGCAATTTTGAGAGAATGGTATCCATGTGAAGAAAATGAGAGAGAAGAGAAGAAAATGGATGCAAGGTGAGCAACAGTTTTTAGGGAACTGAAAAACCGACTTTAAAAGCCATGGAGTACCGTATCCGCCACTTGACCGGGAAAATCAATCCTTAAAAAGGATCAAATAAAGCAATGGACTCTTCGTTTTGGTCAAAATTTTCAAAGAATGGTTTTAACCGTTGTCCATTAACTTTAACCACATGACCATTCTTTGGGTTCTCAATTTCAACTGCTCCATGAGGGAAAACATTTTTAACAATAAAAGGCCCAGTCCAACGAGACCGAAGTTTACCAGGAAACAAATGCAATCTTGAATCATACAAAAGAACTTGTTGTGAAGGTTCAAAAGATTTTCTAACAATGGATTTGTCATGAAAAACCTTCATTTTTTCTTTGTAGATTTTAGAATTTTCATAAGCCTCATTCCTGATTTCTTCAAGTTCACTAAGTTGG
>SNVD02004914.1:0-21344 GCA_013180625.2 Boswellia sacra
GTCTCCCAATCCAACACCAATTCTTTTAGGGAGGCCATTCTTGAAAACTGCCCGACCCAAGATTGATGTTCATGATGGCACTCTCACCATGGAATTTGATGGCGAGGTGATTCGCTTCAATATTTTTGAGGCAATGAGATACCCTACTGACTTGCATTCTGTTTTTGCAGTTGATGTCATTGATTCTTTAGCACAACAATTTCTTGAATTAACTCGCAAAGATGAATTGGAAGTAGCCATTAGTGAACACCTAAGGACAGAAAGTTTCAAAGAACCAGGAAGGTTGATACATGTGTCTAAAGAAGTGGAGGAAGCAGTGGCAAGCTTGGATGAGACTATAACTATCACCACAAACAGGTATGATGTTTCGTACATTGAAATTACCTTTATCTAATGAGAAAATTTTCCTTCTTCTGTGATTAAAAGCCCCTACCTTGGAGCTTAACCTCTTTCCCAGAACATTTGAATATGTATCTTGGGTGGAGGATCGTTGCCATCAATAATAGCCAGGGCCTTACACCATTTACAGAAGAGAAACTCAACTCATTCGATATGCTTCGAGATCAAACAAAACAGCGATTGGTGGACCAATTGCTGACATCACAGTAATTAGCCCCACCATATGCATGCACCGTATCTTATTAGAAGTAAGGATCCACGTCTACTCGAGAAGCACAGGGGGTGGTGTGGTGGTGGCGGGGAGGTTGAATCCTCCAATGATGGAAGTTGTCAAGAAAGAAATCCTGAAAGTGTTAGATGTGGGTGTGTTTTATCCAATTTCGGACAGCAAGTGGGTGAGTCCAGTCCAAGTTGTTCCGAAGAATTCTGGTGTTACGGTGGTTAAGAATGACAATAATGAGCTAGTTCCCACTCGTATCCAAACCGGGTGGCGAGTTTGTATTGATTATCGAAAGCTCAATTCTGCCACTCGCAAGGATCACTTTCCTTTGCCATTCATTGATCAAATGCTGGAGAGATTAGCAGGTCATTCTCATTATTGTTTTCTTGATGGCTATTCAGGATATAATCAGATTGTCATTTTGCCCCTGAAGATCAAAGGAAAACTACATTTACATGCCCATTTGGTACATTTGCGTATCGACGCATGCCGTTCGGTCTTTGCAATGCCCCTGCCACTTTCCAAAGGTGTATGGTAAGTATTTTCTCTGATTATGTTGAGAACATCATTGAGGTATTTATGGATGATTTTAGTGTTTTTGGTGATTCTTTTGATAAATGCCTTGATAACCTTACACTTATACTTCAAAGATGTATGGAAACGAACCTTGTTCTGAATTGGGAAAAATGTCATTTTATGGTAGATCAGGGTATAGTTTTTGGACATGTTATTTCTGCTAAGGGTATAGAGGTTGATAAATCCAAGATAGATCTTATATGTTCCTTACCCCTCCCACAGTGTGCGGGAATATTCGTTCGTTTCTTTGTCATCATGCCGGTTTTTTCTATCTGGTAGATTCATCAAAGGATTTCTCGAAGATAGCATTGCCTCTATGCAGATTATTGCAAAATGATGTGGCCTTTGAATTTGAAGAGAAATGCAAAGAGGCATTTGAGAAACTGACGGAACTCTTGACTTCAGCTTTAATAATCAATCTCCAAATTGGAATCATCCATTCGAGATCATGTGTGATGCGAGTGATTATGCTGTGGGTGCCGTTTTGGGTCAACGAATTGGCAGAATTCCACATGCCATTTATTAAGCATCTCGGACTTTAAATGATGCTCAACTTAATTATTCTACCACTAAGAAAGAGCTGCTAGCGGTTATTTTTGCTTTAGAAAAGTTTCGATCTTATTTGATTGGTAATAAAGTAAACGTTTATTCTGATCATGCAGCTTTGAGGTACTTGCTCACAAAGAAAGATGCAAAACCAAGGCTTATCAGGTGGATACTCCTTTTACAGGAATTTGACTTGGAGATCAAGGATAAGAAGGGAAGTGAAAACTTAGTTGCAGACCATCTCAGTCGCATTGTCCATGACGAGGATGTACTGCCATTACAAGAAAGTTTTCCGGATGAACAATTGCTGTCTCTACATGTAGCAGCCCCTTGGTATGCAATATTGTTAATTACTTAGTTACCAAGAAGCTACCACATGACTTGACTCGAGCTCAAAGAGACAAGATCAAAAACATTGCCAAATATTACATATGGGATGATCCATACTTATGGAAGCATTGTTCTGATCAAGTGATAAGAAGGTGTGTTTCTGAATCTGAATTTAATTCAATTTTGACCTTCTGTCATTCTTATGCATGTGGCGGTCACTTTGGACCAAAAAGAACAGCCCTGAAAGTTCTTGATTTTGGATTCTACTGGCCATCATTGTTCAAAGATGCATATCTATTTTGCAAAGCTTGTGATCGTTGTCAAAGGACAGGTAATTTAAGCGCCAAAAATCAAATGCCACAAACCCCTATACTTGTTGTTGAGATTTTTGATGTGTGGGGTATTGATTTCATGGGTCCTTTTCCTTCATCTTTTGGTAATTTTTACATTATACTTGCTGTGGATTATGTTTCTAAATGGGTGGAAGCAAAAGCCACGAGAACTAATGATTCTAAAGTTGTTGTAGATTTTGTGAAATCTAACATTTTTGCGAGATTTGGAACACCAAGAGCCATGATAAGCGATAGAGGGACACACTTCTGCAACAGATCATTTGAAGCCTTGCTCAAGAAATACAACATCACTCACAAGGTTTCTACTGCCTATCATCCACAAACAAGTGGTCAAGTTGAAGTTTCAAATCGAGAAGTCAAGTCCATTCTTGAGAAGACAGTGAATCCGAACCGAAAAGATTGGAGCCTACGATTGAATGATGCACTTTGGGCATACCAGACTGCTTACAAGACACCTATTGGTATGTCTCCGTACAGGTTAGTCTACGGTAAGCCATGCCACCTTCCAGTGGAGCTCGAACATAAAGCATGGTGGGCAGTAAAGCTTTGTAACATGTAGATGGATGCTGCTGGAGAACAAAGGAAGCTTCAACTGCAAGAATTGGAAGAACTTAGAAATGATGCCTATGAGAATTCCAGAATTTACAAGGAGAGAACTAAGCATTTCATGATAAACTGATCTCCAGGAAGAATTTTGAAGTGGGACAGAAAGTTCTTTTATTTCATTCTTGCCTCAAGTTATTTCCAGGTAAATTACGATCTTGATGGGTTGGACCTTTTGTTATTACTAATGTTTTTCCCCATGGTGCAGTGGAAATCAAGAGCTTAAAAACGGATAAAGTATTCAAGGTGAATGGGCACAGGTTGAAGCCTTACTATGAGAATTCAGTGATGCAGGATATCGATGAGGTACCTCTCTACAAGCCAACTTATCTTGATGGGTGAGGACAGATAACGTCAGGCAGAAGACATTAAACCAAGCGCTTATTGGGAGGCAACCCAATGTTTTTGAAATATAAATAAAAAGAGACAAAGAAAAGAAGGTAGTATTGATCAATTTTTGTGTTTCGAGGAGATTCTTCTCATGGGCTATTATAATTGATCAGGTTTTATCTCTCTTTGCCATTTGTCTCATTTGCTTTGTTTTTTGTTTTTTGACTTTCATTTGCTCTTGTGTTTTTATTTCTTTTATGTGTCTCTATTTTCTTTTCTTTTCTTGTGTTTAATTTGATTTTTCCGTGCTTCGAGTTCAGTTGTGCAACAGCTTGAGGAAACATTCAAACGGGAGTTGAAGCCATTGTTCGAAGGTTTTGAAACGTGCATATCTGGGAGAAGAACAAACTCAATCGCATTATCGGTAATATCTCTCCTTTTCTTCTCTTCAATGGATGCTGATATCTTTCTATCGAACCGTCGTAAATATTACCCTTCACTTCCTCAAAATGCTGTGTTTAAAATTTATAAAGTACGGATGACTAGACTTTGGGCATTGATGCTCCTAAATGTGCATGTTGATATCCGATGGCTTATCGAAGCCAAGGTGAGATTGTCCGGTGAGCCGGACATTAATCTCGCAAAATACATGCCTGGTCTAGGAAAGAGCTACTACGCCACGAGGCGAAGAGCGAAAAGGTTACAAGTATGTTATAAATGTGCTAGATGGAATTGTAACCAGACTTGTCGGTCATTAGGTTTTGTGTCCAGGAATAGAGAAGATAAACTTTCATTTATTAAGAATGGTTTGAGTAATGAGTCGCTGGATAATGTTTTTTTAACTCTTGAGTCACATTCTTGTGGACTTGTTCAGCGTGAATTGCTTAATCTATGGACACAATTTCGTGTTGAATTGCAGTGTTATAGTCTAGGGAATCTGACTAAACACGACCCTGTTTGCCAGTTTATAAGAAAACTGGATGGGAAGCAAATCCCCGACTCATAGAAGTCGTTTCAGCCGTTACTGGACGTAAAATCAGAGGAAGATGTGAGCCCACAATCACAACTACTTGGTATATTTGAAATGTGTGGTTTTGGTGGTTGTAGAAATGTTTTTCTTGTTTTGCGGGGGTTTGGGGGGGGGGGGATCTGATTATCAATGTTGTTTTGTGTTGTTGTTGTTTGTTGATTTTGTTTGTTTTAATTTCAAGTTTTCTTTTTGACAAACCATATGACTACCCTATGGCATAAGTACACGTGGGAGACAAGTGTGGAGGTTTTGTCAACCTCCACCAAAAGTGTATCTCTAATTTTTATGCTTCACGTGGGAGACAAGTGTGGGGGTTTTGTCAACCCCCGCCGAAAGTGTAACTCCATTTTCCATGCGTCACGTGGGAGACAAGTGTGTAGGTTTTGTCAAACCTCGCCGAAAGCATATCTCATTTTTCAAATCTTGGGGCGATAAATCTGCATCGAGCAACCCCCACCGAAAGTATGTCCCCATGTGTCAAAATTTGAGAGTTTTATGGGTGTATATATACATTCTGCATATTTTCATATGTCATTCAATAACCTGTCTTGTAATTGAAAAGCATAATATCTAACGTGTCTTACACAAGATTAGAGCACTTGTAGAAATGGAGAAAACACCAATTCGGCGATTCCGCAATATATGCGTATTTTGCGGATCGCAATTTGGTAAAGATGGAGAGTTTACCACAGCAACTCTTGATCTTGGTAGGACATTAGCTGCGAGGGGTATTAATTTGATTTATGGAGGGGGGTAGTCTTGGGTTAATGGGGTGTGTGTCAACAGCTGCATCCCTAGGAGGGAGCAAAGTTCTCGGCATTATCCCTAAACCATTAGCTGTACGAGATATCGTAGGCAACACAATCGGGGAAGCGTTACAGGTCTCTAGTATGCATGAGCGTATTGCACATATGGTTTTTAAGTCCGATGCATTTATAGCTTTGCCGGGTGGTTATGGTACATTAGAGGAGATATTTCAAATCACCTCTTGGGCACAACTAAACATCCATCAGAAACCCATTGGTTTGTTAAATGTTAATAATTTTTTTGATGGTTTGTTGTCCTTTCTTGATCAAGCTGTAGAAAAAATTTCATCTCACCGTCAGCAAGGCAAATGCTGGTTACAGCTTCAACTGCAGGAGAGTTAATTGACAAACTACAAGAATTCGTCTATTCACCTGATCCAACAATGGCTCGGATAAATTGGTTTGGAGAAGGCAACAAAAGGCGTCAACTGGATTTAACCCTCCATCTGTAATCTCTATTTTGCTGGTTTGCTTCGTTTTTGTTTGCTTTTCTTTTTAGTGTGTTTATTTGAGATTTTTCATGTCGTTTCTTTTGAGCTTTTTCAGGTTATTTCTTTCGTCCCAGTAATATTTTCTAATCTTGGTTTTTAGAGTGGTGGCTTAAAAAGTTCAAGTTCTCTTGAAACGCATTCTGGATCTCTTCAATCCATAATGGCTGATAAGGAGGCTAACTTCTAAACTTTTTAGACCCATTCTAACTAACTTGTTTTTGTTTGCTGACTTGTTGAACTTTGTTATTTTATGAGTGAGTTTAGTTTTGCGTAATTTAGAGTTGTTATGTGTTTTTTTATCTTTATCAGTTTTGATTCAAAAAAAAAAAACAATTGTGGAAAAACCTGAGAATGGTAGAATATGGGGTTTTCTTAACTCTTGAAACGCATTCTCTCTAAATAAATCTGTAGTTTGTTTATTTTATGTTGTTTGAAGTGTCTTGTTTCTTGTTTTGTTCTTCATAATAAAGGTATATAGGCTGGAAACCTTAAGTCTGCGGGCTACTGGTCCTAAGGATTGTTGACATATACAATCTTGACTCAGGTGTAACAACGCCACGTACCTCTTTTCTTGCATTTTGTGGGTCGATGATAAGATAATGATTGAATTAAGAATAACTCTTGAAAACTGATAAATGATGCATGGATCTGTGTGCTTGAAATGTTTATTGGTTTTCGCTTTGCCTTTGATTCCTTGCGCAACATTGAGCACTGAGCTATTATCACTGAGTTATTTGTTCACTTAGAGAAAGTTTATGTAATTTAAATGTTTATTCAGAATTCAATGAATTCTAGAACTTGTTTGATGGTCACTCGAGGCGAAATCCTAGACTGTGCCACATTAGGGAAATGATTTAGGCCATCTTTGGACCGTTTGAGCCTTAATAGCCACCCTTGACTGAAATTGATCCCTAGTTACCCCCTTTGAGCCTTTGTAAGCCTTTTTCTTTGTTAACTCACTAAAAGATTTCCTAACCTCAAATGAATTTGTTCCAAACAGTTTATCCTTTACCTATGAGCATGTAAATCATTCGCAATTACATTTTGAGCTATGTTCTGGTTTTGGGAAGTTAGAGGAGGTTGGATTGTGCCATGAGCAATGCAAGTGAGTTTTATTATGTTTGTAAAAAAAAAAAAAAGAAGAGAAAAAAAAATCTGTACTTATCGTCCACGTACTTAAACATTGAGGACAATGTATTGTTTAAGTGTGGGGGAGTGGAATTGTAGTTAAAAAAAAGAAAAAAAAGAAAAAAAAGAGTTCTATACCTTTGGGCATTCTTAAAAAGAATGAAACAACAAAGTGTGGGGGTGTAGTTTCTTTTGCTTTCTACAAAAAAAAAAAGAAAAAAGGAAAAAAGAAAAAAAAAAGAGAGTTTGAGTGTTCTGAATAAGTTTGGGAGAGTCATTTGATGAATAAGAATGAATTTTTTTATGTCATGGGCTTGAGCTCCACATAATATTGATTGATTTTATGTGTTTGTGGGTGATTTGAGCCTAATTATTATCCTTTATCATACCTTCACCCAAGCCAAACGTTACAAGCTTAATAAAGTCCTACTTGATCCTTAGTGTTGTGCATGTCTACATTAGTGGAGAGTGACTTGAAAAGCAATCCTATGGAGTTAATTTATACACACATCTTCAATATTAAATATGATTCATTTTTATGCATAAACTCATCTGGGTTACAAGTGATTAGGTGAGATGGCTCTACACACACACACTTGAGGAATTGAAGTGAAGCGAAACTAATCTTTGAGATGAAATTCTTGATCAAGTGCATTATTTTGAAGTTTTCCTTGGGTTATAATTAAGTACAATCCTTGAGGCCTATTTGCAAGTTGAAGCATTTGTGTGTTTTAATTTTTCTTTGATTCTGTTTCGGTTTAGTTTTGTTTCGTATCATTTTAGTTGCTCGAGGACTAGCACAGTCTAAGTGTGGGGGAATTTGATAGGTATCTATTTATGTATTACTTTTATATCAATTCGTCCATGTTTCTTTGCTATATTCCTTGGTATTTTTATGTTTTTGTGTGGTTTTGATGTTTGTAGGAGTTTTGTAGCAACTTGCACAAAAATGTAGTAAAACCCTTCATTTTCACCTCTGCTAGTCAACCATCTTCTCGGATTTAATTGTATTGATATACAATGAACCCGATGACATTTTATATACCGTTGGAAAGCTCTCGAAGTCTATTTTCTGGAGAAATTTACGGTTTATAAATCCATTCAGTGTACCAAAAGTTGTAATCAAAACAGTGTGAGATGTATAAAAATATAATTCCACAAGCACTGTAGCATGTATAATACGGGGCACTGTAGCAAGTCACTGTAGCAGAGTATTTAAAAACATTTTAGGGTTTTATTTTCAGAACTTGGAGAGGGGAGAACGTGGAGGAGGCTGCATCTTTGGATTTCTCTCATCTCTTGGAGTTCTTGAAGGAGGTTGAAGGCTTGGAAAGAGGAAGAACTACAAATCCTAAGAGATTTCATCAAATTTGCTAAGTTTTCCATTTCCCTTTCATTTTCTGGATTGTCTCCATATTGTATTGTATTTGTATTCTATCTGAATATGTGTAACTAAATCTGAATTGGTTGAGGGTGATTTCAAAGCCCTTGATATGGTTTTTTATGAATTGATTGTGCAAGGAATTGTTATCCAATTCTCTAATTGAAGTTGCTTGTATTTTCCCATGTTTAATGCTTATGATTGCTTGCTGGATTGTATTTGGGTGGCCAACTGAATATAATCTGGATATTATCTATTGCTATACTAGAAATCTTGATCCGTAATTGTCTTGAATTTCTAATCATTAGTAGCAAAATTGTGATCAGAGATTACAATTGGAGAATATAACCTAAGTTAAATAATCCGAGCTTGTGTGTTTGTTGCTTAGATCAACCTATCTTTCTTATCATAATGCATCCATTGAATTAAACTCAGAGAGCTTGTTCTAGGTTGTTTAATGGATAGAGATTAAATAAAGAGCTTGTTTTATTTAACAACAAAGTAGGAAAGATTGGGATAACAGAGCTTGTTGTTATCTACGGTTGATAACTTCAATGCTGTAATTGCATGACAATTCTACGATTAATTCGCAAATCCATATCTTGTGGTAGAGAAGGATCCCTTAACCAGCTTTCTCCCATTGATTTTTCATTCAAATTTACTTCCTGTTTTGTTATTCTTTACTTGCATTCTTATTTCATTTAGTAAATCATTCAACAAAAATCCCCCCTGTTTAGTTTATTGTTGCTGGAAATAACAAATTCAATTAGAATCAATCCTCGTGGGAACGTTATCTTACTTATCACTTTATTACTTGTGCGACTAGTGTACTTGCTAGTTTCGAACGCATCACTCCTACAAACATCAAAACCACACAAAAACATAAAAATACCAAGGAATATAGCAAAGAAACATGGA
Organism: Boswellia sacra; assembly: GCA_013180625.2. Classification (NCBI taxonomy): domain Eukaryota; kingdom Viridiplantae; phylum Streptophyta; class Magnoliopsida; order Sapindales; family Burseraceae; genus Boswellia; species Boswellia sacra. The sequence continues at coordinate 9,112 of SNVD02004914.1, forward strand.
CGAATTGATATAAAAATAATACATAAATAGACGCTTATCAAGAACTTAGCAAATTCTTTGAAAATCTTCTTTGTAGATGAATCTTCTTGGCATTGTAGTTCCTCCTCTTTCAAAATCTTCTTTCTCCTTCAAGAACTCCAAGGGATGAGAGAAATCCAGAAATGCAGCCTCCTCCCACGTTTTCCCCCCTTCTAGTTATGAAAATAAAACCCTAAAATGTGTTTAAATACTCTGCTACAGTAACGTGCTACAGTGTTCCGTATTATACATGCTACAGTGATGTGTGGAATTACATTTCTACACTTCTCACACTGTTTTGATTACAACTTTCGGTACACTGAATGGATTCATAAACCGTAAATTTCTCCAAAAAGTAGACTTCGAGAGCTTTTCAACGGTATATGATATGTCATCGGGTTCATTGTATATCATATACAATACAATTAAATCCGAGAAGATGGTTGACTAGCAGAGGTGAAAATGAAGGGTTTTACTCCATTTTTGTGCAAGTTGCTCCAAAACTCCTACAAACATCAAAACCACACAAAAACATAAAAATACCAAGGAATGTAGCAAAGAAACATGGACGAATTGATATGAAAATGATATATAAATAGACACTTATCAGTGTCATTACGCGTTCTCGCGCTTTTTTATGTGTTTTAACACATTTTGCAAGTTTTAATGCAAACTATGTGATAAAAATACCTTCTACATATGTTTCTACGCTATTGCAGGTTTTTTTATGATAACCAAAGTGGTGTACATGTCATTTTTTACGCTATGCAGCCCGCACGTCATTGCGCAAATTGACGCAGTTTTTTGTTTTTTAGTGGATTTTGCGAGTTTTAATACACACTATGCAATAAAATCACCTTCTACATGCATTTCTCCTTCTATGTGCATTTTTGTTCTAATTGAAGTATTTCTATCATGACCGGAGTAGCTTACGTGCCATTTGTGGTGCATAACAGCCCTCGCGATGTTATGTGATCCGGCTCGTTTTTTGCGTTTTAGTGCATTTTGCCAGTTTTAATACAAACTATGTAATAAAAACACTTTCTACATGTATTTCTATTCTAATTGATGTTTTTTTATGATAACCAGAGTGGCTTTTGGTGCTATACAACCCGCGCGCCATTACCCAATTTGCATTGTTTTTTGCGTTTAGATTTTGCAAGTTTTAATGTGAACTATGAAATAAAAACACCTTCCACATGCATTTCTATTCTAATCAAGCTGTTTTATGATGACCAGAGTGTTGTACTTGTTATTTATTATGCCAAATAGCTAGTGCGCTGTTATGTGATTTGTTGCACTTTTATGCGTTTTAGCACATTTTGTGGGTTTTAAAACAATCTATGCAATGAGAACACCTCCTAGGGGCATTTCTAATGTAATCGAGATGCTTTTTATGATTACCAGAGTAGGTTATGTGCCATTTGTGATGCTAAACAGCCCACACAATGTTATGCAATCTGACCTGTTTTTATGCGTTTTAGCGCATTTTGCGAGTTTTAATGCAAACTATGCCATAAAAACACCTTCTACATGTGTTTAATCGAAGTGTTTTTATGGCAACTAGAATGGTGTACATGTCATTCGTGGCGCTAATCAACTCGCACACCGTTAAGCGGGTTGATGTGATTTTTGTGTTTTAGTGCATTTTGCCAGTTTTAATACAAACTATGCTATAAAAGCACTATCTACATGCGTTTATATTCTAATCAAGGTTCTTTTATGATAACCAGAGTGGTGTACGTGTCAGTTGTGGCACGTGGATGTCGCGTTTATACGTGTTTTAACGCATTTTCCAAGTTTTAATGCAAACTATCCAATAGAAACACCTTCTACGTGTGTTTCTATTCTAACTGAGGTGTTTTATGAAAACCGTAGTGGCACACATATCATTTGTGGTGCTACATGGCCTGGTCGCCATTATGCGATTTGACGCAGTTTATCATTTCAGCACATTTTGCGAGTTTTGATGCAAACTATGTAATAGAAACACTTCTAAGTGCATTTCTTTTCTAATCAAGGTGTTTTTACGATAACAAAAGTGGTGTATGTGTCATCTGTGGCATTAAATAGCCCGCGTGCGTCATGTTATTGGGGACGTTTTTATGGGTTTTAGTGCATTTTGTGAGTTTTAATGCAAACTATGTAATAAAAACACCTTTTACTTATGTTTCTATTTCAATCAAGGGGTTTTTATGATAACTGGCATGGTGTATATGTGATTTGCACCACTAAACAGCTTGTGCCTTGTTACGCGATTTGACATGATTTTATGCATTTTAGCGCATTTTTCGAGTTTTAAAGCAATTTGTGCAATAAGAACACCTTCTACATGCGTTTCAATTCTAATGGAGGTACTTTTATGGTAACTAGGGTGGCTTATGTGCCATTTGCGCGTTAAATAGCCCACACGATGTTACTCTATCTGGCTCGTTTTTATGCGTTTTAGCACAGTGTGCGAGTTTTAAGGCAAACCATGCTATAATAACACCCTCTATGTGTGTTTTTATTCTAATTGAGGTGTTTCTATAATAATCGAAGTAGTGTACATGTCATTTATGCGCCAAACCACTCGTATGCCATTATTCAATTTGGCATAATTTTAGCGTTTTAGTGCATTTTGCGGGTTTTAAAGCAATCTATGTAATAAGAACACCTTCTACGTGCGTTCTATTCTAATCGAGATGTTTTTATGATAATCGGGGTAGCTGATATGCCATTTGTGGTGCTAAACAACCCACACGATGTTAAACGATCTGGCTCATTTTTATACGTCTTAGCACCTTTTGCGAGTTCTAACGCAAACTGAGTGGTAAAAATACCTTCTACATATGTTTCTATTCCAATCGATGTGTTTTTATGATAATCAGAGGGGTGTACGCATCATTTGTGACGCTAAACAACCCGCACGCTATTTTGCAATTTAACGCTATTTTTATGCATTTTAGTGTATTTTGTCAGTTTTAATGCAAACTATACAATAAAAACACCTTCTACGTGCATTTTCTATTCCAGTTGAGGTATTTTTATGATAAATGTAGTGGCGCACGTGCCATTTGTGGTGCTACACAGCTTGGGTGCCATTATACGATCTAATGTTGTTTTTTGCGTTCTAGTGCATTTTGCAAGTCTTAATTCAAACATTACAATAAAAACACCTTCGACATGCGTTTTGATTCTAACTGAGGTGTTTTTATGATAACTAGAGTGGTGTACATATCATTTGTGCAGCTAAACAGCTTGCACATCATTATACGATTTGATGTGGTTTTTGTGTTTCAGCTCATTTTGTGAGTTTTAATGCAAAGTATGCAATAAAAACACTTTCTACATGCATTTCTATTCTAATCGAATTGTTTTTATGATAACCAAAGTAGTGTACACGTCACTTGTGGTGTTAAACAGCCCGCGCAATGTTATGCTATCTGGCTCGTTTTTATGCATTTTTGCGCATTTTGCGAGTTTTAAAGCAAACTATGCCATAAAAACACTTTCGTTTCGTATTTCTATTCTAATCGAGGTGTTTTCATGACAAGCAAAGTGTTGTACATGCATTTGTGGAACTAAACAGCTCACACACTGTCATGCGATTTGACGTGATATTTTGTGTTTTAGTGCATTTTGCAAGTTTTAATGCAAACTATGCTAAAAAAATAGCATCTACATGCGTTTTGATTCTAATTGAGGCTCTTCTATGATAACAAAGTAGTGTACGTGTTAGTTGTGGCACGTGGGTGTCGCGTTTTTATGCGTGATGCGTTCGAAACTAGCAAGTATACTAGTCGCACAAGTAATAAAGTGATTTGTTACTTTCCCACGAGGATTGATTCTAATTGAATTTGTTATTTTCCAGCAATAATAAACTAAACAGGGGGGATTTTGTTGATTGATTAACTAAACTTAATACGAAAGCAAATGAAGAATAACACAAAGCAAAGTTAAATGGAGTGAAAAATCAATGAGAGATACTTGGTTAAGAGTTCATTCTCTGCCACAAGTGATAAGTGTCTATTTATATATCATTTTCATATTAATTCGTCCATGTTTCTTTGCTATATTCCTTGGTATTTTTATGTTTTTGTGTGGTTTTGATGTTTGTAGGAGTTTTGGAGCAACTTGCACAAAAATGGAGTAAAACCCTTCATTTTCACCTCTGCTAGTCAACCATCTTCTCGGATTTAATTGTATTGATATACAATGAACCCGATGACATATTATATACCGTTGGAAAGCTCTCGAAGTCTATTTTCTGGAGAAATTTACGGTTTATAATCCATTCAGTGTACCAAAAGTTGTAATCAAAACAGTGTGAGAAGTATAGAAATGTAATTCCACAAATCACTGTAGCATGTATAATACGGGACACTGTAGCAGGTTACTGTAGCAGAGTATTTAAACTCATTTTAGGGTTTTATTTTCATAACTTGAAGAGGGGAGAACGTGGTGGAGGCTGCAGCTCTGGAATTCTTTCATCTCTTGGAGTTCTTGAAGGAGAAAGGAAGCTTGGAAGAGGAAGAACTACAATCCAAAGAGAATTACATCAAATTTGCTAAGTTTTTCCCTTCCCTTTCATTTTCTGGAATGTCTCCATGTTGTATTGTATTTACCACGTTCTTAAACATGTGTAACTGAATCTGAATTGGTTGAGGGTGATTTCAAAGCCCCTGATATGGTTTTTGTAAGTTGATTGTGCAAGAAGTTGTTATCCAATTCTCTAATTGAAGTTGCTTGTATTTTCCTATATCTAATGCTTATGATTGCTTGCTGGATTGTATTTCGAATGGCCAACTGAATATAATCTGGTTGTTGTCTATTGCTAGACTAGAAATCTTGATCCGTAATTGTCTTGAATTTCTAATCCTTAGTAGCAAAATTGTGATCAGAGATTGCAATTGGAGAATACAACCTAAGTTAAATAATCCGAGCTTGTGTGTTTATTGCTTAGATCAACCTATCTTTCTTATCGTAATGCATCCATTGAATTAAATTTAGAGAGCTTGTTAAAGGTTGTTTAATGGATAGAGATTAAATAAAGAGCCTGTTTTGTTTAACAACAAAGTAAGGAAAGATTGGGATAACAGAGCTTGTTGTTATCTACGGTTGATAATTTCAATGGTGTAATTGGATGACAATTCTATGATTAATTCGCAAATCCATATCTTGTGGTAGAGAAGGATCCCTTAACCAGATTTTCCTCATTGATCTTTTATTCAAATTAACTTCTGTTTTGTTATTCTTAATTTGCATTCTTATTTCATTTAGTTAATCATTCAACAAAACCCCCCCATTTAGTTAATTGTGGTTGGAAAATAACAAATTCAGTTAGAATCAATCCTCGTGGGAACGATATCTTACTTATCACTTTATTACTTGTACGACTAGTATGCTTGCTAGTTTCGAACGCATCAACAAGATATGAATTTGTGAATTAACCTAGAATTGTAATCCAATTACAGCATTGAAGTTATCAACCGTAGATAACAACAAGCTCTGTTATCCCAATCTTTCCTTACTTTGTTGTTAAATAAAACAAGCTCTTTATTTAATCTCTATCCATTAAACAACCTAGAACAAGCTCTCTGAGTTTAATTCGATGGAAGCATTACGATCAGAAAGATAGGTTGATCTAAGCAATAATCACACAAGGTCAGATTATTTAACCTAGGTTGTATTTTCCAATTGCAATCTCTGATCACAATTTTGCTACTAATGATTGGAAATTCATGACAATTACGGATCAAGATTTCTAATCTAGCAATAGACAACAACAGATTATATTCCGTTGGCCATTCCAAATACAATCAGTAAGCAATCATAAGCATTAGATATGGGAAAATACAAGCAACTTCAATTAGAGAATTGGATAACAATTTCTTACACAATCAACTCACAAAATCCATATCAAGGGCTTTGAAATCACCCTCAACCAATTCAGATTTAGTTACACATATTCAATCAGAATAACAAATACAATACAGAGAAATTCCATAATTGAAAAGGAAAGAAAGAACTAAGCAAATTCTTTGAAAATCTTCTTTGTAGATAAATCTTCTTGGAATTATAGTTCCTCCTCTTTCAAAATCTTCTTTCTCCTTCAAGAACTCCAAGGGATGAGAGAAATCCAGAAATGCAGCCTCCTCCCACGTTTTCCCCCCTTCAAGTTATGAAAATAAAACCCTAAAATATGTTTATATACTCTGCTACAGTAACTTGCTACAGCGCCCCCGTATTTAATAACATGCTACAGTGATATGTGGAATTACAAATATACACTTCTCATACCATTTTTATCATAACTTTTGGTACAATAGACTTCGAGAGCTTTTCAATGGTATATAGCATGTTATCCGGCTAATTGTACATCGATACAATCAACTCCGAGAAATTGGCTGATTAGCAGAGGTGAAAATGAAGGGTTTTACTCCATTTTTGTGCAAGTTGCTCCAAAACTCCTACAAACATCAAAACAACAAAACCATAAAAATACCAAGGAATATAGCAAAGAAACATGGACAAATTGATATGAAAGTAATACATAAATAGACACCTATCAATGCGTTTTAGTGCAATTTCCAAGTTTTAGTACAAACTTTCCAAAAAAACACCTTCTACATGTATTTCTATTATAATTGAGGTGTTTTTATGATAAGCATAGTGATGCACATGTCATTTGTGGCGCTATGCGGCTGATAGGTGTCTATTTATGTATTACTTTTATATCAATTCGTCCATGTTTCTTTGCTATATTCCTTGGTATTTTTATGTTTTTGTGTGGTTTTGATGTTTGTAGGAGTTTTGGAGCAACTTGCACAAAAATGGAGTAAAACCCTTCATTTTCACCTCTGCTAGTCAACCATCTTCTCGGATTTAATTGTATTGATATACAATGAACCCGATGACATATTATATACCGTTGGAAAGCTCTCGAAGTCTATTTTCTGGAGAAATTTACGGTTTATAAATCCATTCAGTGTACCAAAAGTTGTAATCAAAATAGTGTGAGAGGTATAGAAATGTAATTCCACAAATTAGGGGTGTGCAAAAAACCCTGACCCGATCCGGCCCGATCCGACCCGATCGGGTTGGTCGGGTTTTCATCGGGTTGGGGTTTTATTGTAACCCGAATCGGGTTGAAATGGTCGGGTTAAACAGTATCGGGTCGTGCAAACGGGTTGAGATTTTATTACTTAATAAACTAAACCCAATATAACCCGACCCGACCCGATCGGGTTGGTCGGGTTTATATAAGGTCGGCATGAAATTATAACCCGAATCGGGTAAAAAATTTTGGGTTTACACAGTATCGGGTCGTAATCGGGTTCGGGAAAACCCGACCCGACCCGACCCGTGTGCACCCCTACCACAAATCACTGTAGCATGTATAATACGGAATACTGTAGCAGGTACTGTAGCAGTGTATTTAAACACATTTTAGGGTTTTATTTTGATAACTTGAAGGGGGGAAAACGTGGGAGGAGGCTGCATTTCTGGATTTCTCTCATCCCTTGGAGTTCTTGAAGGAGAAAGAAGATTTTGAAAGAGGAGGAACTACAATTCCAAGAAGATTCATCTACAAAGAAGATTTTCAAAGAATTTGCTAAGTTCTTTCTTTCCTTTTCAATTCTGGAATTTCTCTGTATTGTATTGTTATTCTGACTGAATATGTGTAACTAAATCTGAATTGGTTGAGGGTGATTTCAAAGCCCTTGATATGAATTTTGTGAGGTGATTGTGTAAGAAATTGTTATCCAATTCTCTAATTGAAGTTGCTTGTATTTTCCCATATCTAATGCTTATGAGTGCTTACTGATTGTATTTGGAATGGCCAACTGAATATAATCTGTTGTTGTCTATTGCTAGATTAGAAATCTTGATCCGTAATTGTCATGAATTTCCAATCATTAGTAGCAAAATTGTGATCAGAGATTGCAATTTGAAAATACAACCTAGTTTAAATAATCCGAACTTGTGTGATTATTGCTTAGATCAACCTATCTTTCTCATCATAATGCTTCCATTGAATTAAACTCAGAGAGCTTGTTCTAGTTGTTTAATGGATAGAGATTAAATAAAGAGCTTGTTTTATTTAACAACAAAGTAAGGAAAGATTGGGGTAATAGAGCTTGTTATTATCTACGGTTGATAACTTCAATGCTGTAATTAGATGACAATTCTACAATTAATTCGCAAATCCATATCTTGTGGTAGAGAAGGATCCCTTAACCAGCTTTCTCCCATTGAGTTTTCATTCAAATTTACTTTCTGTTTTGTTATTCTTTACTTGCATTCTTATTTCATTTAGTAAATCATTCAACAAAAACCCCCCCTGTTTAGTTTATTGTTGCTGGAAATAACAAATTCAATTAGAATCAATCCTCGTGGGAACGATATCTTACTTATCACTTTATGATAAGTGTCTATTTATATATCATTTTCATATCAATTCGTCCATGTTTCTTTGCTATATTCCTTGGTATTTTTATGTTTTTGTGTGGTTTTGATATTTGTAGAAGTTTTGGAGCAACTTGCACAAAAATGGAGTAAAACCCTCATTTTCACTTCTGCTAGTCAACCATATTCTCGGATTTAATTGTATTGATATACAATGAACCCGATGACATATTATATACCGTTGGAAAGCTCTCGAAGTCTATTTTCTGGAGAAATTTACGGTTTATAAATCCATTCAGTGTACCAAAAGTTCTAATCAAAACAGTGTGAGATGTATAGAAATATAATTCCACAAGTCACTGTAGCATGTATAATACGGGGACACTGTAGCAATTCACTGTAGCAGAGTATTTAAACACATTTTAGGGTTTTATTTTGATAACTTGAAGAGGGGAGAACGTGGTGGAGGCTTCAGCTCTGGAATTCTTTCATCTCATGGAGTTCTTGAAGGAGAAAGGAAGCTTGGAAAGAGGAAGAACTACAATCCAAAGAGAATTACATCAAATTCGCTAAGTTTTTCCCTTCCCTTTCATTTTCTCAAATGTCTCCATGTTGTATGTATTTACCACGTTCTTAAACATGTGTAACTGAATCTGAATTGGTTGAGGGTGATTTCAAAGCCCTTGATATGGTTTTTGTGAGTTGATTGTGCAAGAAGTTATTATCCAATTCTCTAATGAAGTTGCTTGTATTTTCCCATATCTAATGCTTATGATTGCTTGCTGATTGTATTTGGAATGGCCAACTGAATATAACCTGGTTGTTGTCTATTGCTAGAGTAGAAATCTTGATCCGTAATTGTCTTGAATTTCTAATCCTTAGTAGCAAAATTGTGATCAGAGATTGCAATTGGAGAATAAAACCTAAGTTAAATAATCCGAGCTTGTGTGTTTATTGCTTAGATCAACCTATCTTTCTTATCGTAATGCATCCATTGAATTAAATTTAGAGAGCTTTTATCGTATAGCTTTGAGTAAATTGTTGAGATATTTTAAACAATTGTTAGGGTTTATTTTAAGGGAGATAAATAATTAAAATGAACTCTATAACAAAAAATAAATACATTTGTTACATATTGATTACTATATGAATAATTAATCATTTCCTAGTAAATGGCAAAAACTGATTTTCAATTCGTAATACATATGATACTTGTAGCATATGTATATGTATATATGTCTAATAATTAAATTACTTATATGAAAAAAATATTTTTTATAATTGTAAAAAAAATTTTTAATAATTGTTATTTTTATAAAAAAATGGATAATTAATTTAAAGGCATTCTATACTTGAAAATAAATGCAATTTTGTTACATTTTATATGATTATAATATGAATAATTAATCATTTACTGATCAAATTAGAAAAGCTTATTTTCAATTTCTTATAATAACTAATATGACATATATAGATATCTAATTATTAAATTACAACTATTACAAACTTATGGTTTGCATTTGTCAAGATATTTTAAATATTAATTATTAGCATTTGTAAAAGGAATAAATAATAAAAAAATATTCACTAAAAATTAATGCATTTGTTACATAATAATTATAATATGAATATCTAATCATTTATTTATTAAAGTATTAAAAACTTATTTTCAATAACTCGCATATGACAATTATGCCATATGTATAGATGTCTAAACATTATGCATTTGTTAATGATAGTTGGCTTATGTGTATTTTGTTAATACTTTAATACATATGACAATTATGACATGCGTTTATATGTTAATAATTAAATTATCTCCATCACAAATTAATTTTTTAAATTTGTAAAATATATTTTTAGTGTTTTTAAAAGAAATAGATAAGTAAAATAAATTATAGCTAAAATGAATAGAATCTTTTTGTTACATATATGATTATAATATCAATAATTAATTATTTATTGATCATTAAAGAAATTTATTTTTGTAATTATTCATATAACAACTATGACATATGTATAAATGTCTAACTATTGTTTACATTTGTTAAATAATTCTTGAGTTGTTGTACCTATTTTATTAACATTTTAATACTCAATCAAAAATAATTAAATACCATATAATGTTTTATATTTCTATTGTATATGGTTGTTATATTATTTATTAATTTGTCATCAAATTATTTAATACCAATCCAATATTATATAAGTTTAATTATGAATGAAAATTTAATTAATAAATAAACTTATAATTATCCAAGTATAAGTATTGTTTATTTAAATATTTTTAATTTTAGATTTAGATTTTAATTTTAATATTTTTTTAAGACTTTTTGCAACAAAATTTTTGTCGCAAAAGATTAGAATTTTGTCGCTAAAGATGAGCATTTTAGACTTTTAGCGACCACTTTAAAATTCCTCGCAAAATGGGGTCTTTTGCGAGGAAAATTTAAATCCAAATTCGTCGCAAAAACTAAATTTTAGGCGGACTTTTTCCCGCCTATTAAATTTCAAATTTTTACACCTTTAGCGACAAAAACATTGTCGCTAAAGACCAAAATTTTGTCGCAAAAAGAAAATTTTAGGCGGACTTTTACCCGCTCCTATTTATTTCATATTTTTTAAATTCTTTTACGACAAAATTTTTGCCGCAAAATGTCCAAATTTCATCGCAAAAAATCAATGCCTTTATTATATATACACCACCTAATTCTTTGGTTTACTTCATTTTCTTTCATCTATTCTACTTTCCTCTTCATTTTCATTTTTATCTACTTCTCTTCTTTCCCTAACACTATTATCAAGGTAAATATTTTTACTCATTTTCTCTTTTATGTTGTAATATATTTACTTTCAAGATTCATATAATTTTTATTTTTTAATTGTCAATTAATATTATGCTTTTTTGTTTAATAGGTATTTTGGAAGAGGGAATGCAATTAAAAATCTTAAGTTCTTTATTTCTTTAACATTTTTTTTTTGTATACACTTATCTCTCATATCCTATATTATTACTAATTAATATTTTACTTCTTTTTTGTTTTTAATAGGTATAATTGAAGGTGTGGTACATTTGAAGACTTGAAGATTGATATAAAATCAAGAAACAAAAAATTTAGTGGAGGATGAAGTTTTGTATTTGTTGTATTATCTTGTTTTTTTATTTTTTTTATTTTTCCATGTACAACCAAAGTTCCAAGTTGTATTAAATTTTTGTAATTTGTTATTATTTAATAAAATTATTCTTACAAAGAATTCTGTTGCATAATGACATAATTTGCTGTTTTATTTTCGAATTTATAACAAATTAAAATAAATTTTATGAATTCTTAAAAAAATCAATTATGTTAAAAAATTAGGTCTTTCGCGACGAATTTTTTGTCGCTAAAGATCGGATTTAGTGACAAAAAATCGTCGCAAAAGATATTTACAATGAAAATAATTTGTTTTAAATATGATTTTGGTATAAAATTTTTTGCGACAAAATTCAAATTTGTCGCTAGGTTGTTTAATGGATAGAGATTAAATAAAGAGCCTGTTTTGTTTAACAACAAAGTAAGGAAAGATTGGGATAACAGAGCTTGTTGTTATCTACGGTTGGTAATTTCAATGGTATAATTGGATGACAATTCTACAATTAATTCGCAAATCCATATCTTGTGGTAGAGAAGGATCCCTTAACCAGCTTTCTCTCATTGATTTTTCATTCGAATTAACTTTCTGTTTTGCTATTCTTCGTTTGCATTATTATTTCATTTAGTAAAGCATTCAACAAAAATCCCCCCCTGTTTAGTTTATTGTTGCTGGAAATAACAAATTCAATT